>JBBMOC010000017.1:751721-817841 GCA_037975185.1 Centropyge bicolor | reverse complement strand
CCCCTCCTCTCCTCTCCCCTCCTCTCTTCTCCCCTCCTCTCCTCTCCTCTCCTCTCCTCTCCTCTCCTCAGATCGAGGACCTGTCTCAGCAGGCTCACAAAGCAGCTGCGGAGAAATTCAAGGTGCCTGTGACCTCTTCCCCCTTGGCCCCACCTGTCCCACCCAGCCTCACCATCAAGGAGGAGAGTGAAGAGGAGGAAGAAGAGGTACTTGAACACTTAACGTCAGCACAATATGTGGAAGTGTCCTGTAAAACCTGTATTCTGTTGTTAACTTCCTCTTTTTCGTCCTGCACATCAGGTGGACGAGGGAGGCCTTGAGCAGAGGGACATCGAGCTGGTGATGGCTCAGGCCAACGTGTCACGAGCCAAGGCCGTCCGTGCGCTGAAACACAACAAGAATGACATTGTGAATGCTATCATGGTGAGAAGGAAGGAGGGGGGGAGGACGGAGGGAGCGAGGGAGGGAGGAGCGAGAGGGAGTAGAGGGAGGGCAGGCGGTGAACAAAATAATGAGTCATAGCCAGTGAGCAGGGGAGTGCGAGAAGGAGGTGGGGAGGGTGGAGGAAGGGAGAAAGAGCAGAGGACAGATGACAAGTAGAATTTCTCCCCAGTAACTGAGCAACCTCTACAGTTCTGTAGGTCATCAGTGCAGTTTGATGTCCACTAGGTGGCAGCAGCAACACACACTGAGATAACTGACTTGTTAAAGTGGCGCAGATGATTTTTTTTCTTGACAGGGAAAGCGAGATGAAACTGCCTTAAAGTAACTAGGGAAAGTTGCTGAAGTAAACACAGAGCCTCTCATCCTGGCTATCCCATGCTTGTTTTCAAGCAGTCATCTGTCACATGTCTTCTTTTCAATAGTAGGAAAGACATTATTTTCGAAGTCTTGTTCAATAAAGGAAAATCAGCTCTTATAGTTTTGTTTCCATCTGAATTTGATTTATTTCATTGCATTGCACTGTTTAATTTTAATGACTGTGCCATCTTCTTCTTCTTTCTCTTTCTCCCTTATCCATGTAGGAGCTGACCATGTGAGTGATGAGGATGATTTGACTCCTGACCCCCTCCTCCAGCCTATAAAGCCTAAATGCCACTGACTCTTCTGTATCGCTGCTACTGTATGTTGCATCCCCAATATCTGCTAAATAAAGTCTGTTCCAACGTGGGCTGCGAGTGCACTCTAAGATTGATTCCACTGAAAAGACCACAGATGGTTTGGTATAACTTGTTTTAAGAACACGAGGACTAGCACAGTCCTTAATATTCTGCAGATTCAGAAGGCTTATATTTAAAACTTGTTCCCTTAATCCATGTTCAGAATCAGCTCATCTACCAGCCCCCAAGCTTTTTTTTCTTTTTGCCCATGTTTCAAAAATTATCATATGGTTTATCATGTAAAAAGTAAGAGCAATTGAAAAACACATAAAAGGCTTGATTTGCTTCCATATCTCAAACTCTCTGTGTGAAAAAAATCTGTTATTAATATTGTCCAAATAATTTCCAGACTGCATTTAATACAAAAGGTGTGTTATATCATCACATGCTGGCAGAAGTCAAAGACTGGGTGAAATAAGCAAAGCAAAAACATAATTTCTCATAATGACTATTTAAAAGAAACATTGCAAGCATGCTGCTGTGTGATATTACTGAGGCAAAGGAACAGAGGCACATATCAAAGAAATACTTTGCACTACGAAATTGTTTTTGGGACCCAGAAGATTTATGCTAGACTCACATTTATTCAGACCTTTAATACCAACTTCAAAATGTACATACCAACAAATATGCATAACACGTACAACTGCTTACATGGTCTAAAATGTTCCTATATTAATGATACCCCATAGAGACACACTTCAGCAGCAGTGTCCCAGATTTAGATGTCACATTTTTCTAAAAAAGCAGATGTGTCATTATGATGTTAAACCCTCATTTTCTGTTTCACTCACTCTCTTATGATGCCACACATTACATACGACAACAAGCAAACAGACAGATGCCGAATGACAATCTGACAATCTATTAACTTTATTGTACAAAACACACTCCCTCGACGGCAGGGATCAGCTTCGGCAAGTGGAGGCTCATACTCATACCAAACATAATGAGTCATCTGCTTACCAAGCCATGGCAGCACATGTTAATATGTGAAGCCTGACTTAGTTCTCATTCATACACAGATACAGATGTGAGGCTATGACATATTTCAATGTGTGAAATTATACAAGTGTTGCATTAATGAGTTAAATACTGTCACTGGCAATGTACATGAATATCAAATCAAGATTCTACAATCCAAACGTCACTGGACATGTTTTGTTAGCAATATCAAACAGTAGTGCTTCTTTCATTTTTAACACTGCATCAAACAAGGGTCCATTTTCAAATCATACAGACATGGGACTTTAAGCCTGAGTACATTTCATCTTCTAAAATCCTTTCAGGATAGTGGTACGGTTCTTTATTAGAAGAGGTGGTCCCCTGAGTATCCCCTAAAGCAGTGCAGGCAGATAATTTCAGACTCTCCTGGAAAATGGAATAAAGGCCTCAGGGCTGGAGTCAAGTGTTGCGGATCATCTTTAGGTGGTGCTTTTAGCCGGGAGGACGTTGTTCTCAAAGTGTCCCTGGTTGGTAACATTCCCAGCTGGAAAGTATCTGGCCACCACGAAGGAAGAGCCGTCCGATGCTGTGGCTTTACCGACGCCCAGCTTTTTAGTGCTCTTCCACACCATGGCTGTGAAATGTCCTAGGTGGTGGGTGAAATGAGAGACGATGAATAGAAAGAAATGAAAAGCAGAAGACAGATGGGGAAAAACCAGCGTGTTAGAACATGGCTGAGTGCACACAGACTTAAGTTCCTCTAAATATTTACAGACGTAGGAATCTTAATTCCCTCTCCGCTCATCAGTCCCAAGCCTCTGCTTTGGCCACGTACACTTCATTCCTTTCTTTCTCTATCGGGCAACTTTACATGAATCAGTGTGAATCACTGTGATGATCCTGGGAGTGATCTGCTTCATGTGTGATTAAGTGAAACAGAGTCTGAGGCGATGGGAAACCATCTGGAGGAATTAGTGCAGACTGGAAATGACGTGTGGGCTGAGGAGTGATACAGAGGACTGTGATTTCTCCCTCAGTTTCCCCATGGCTGGTCACTGAGTCAGACAGTCACACACTGACTGAGGTGTGACATCTGCACGGGAATAACAACAACCTTGCCCATGCCTGGGTAGTCGTGACACTGAGACAGAGAAAGCTGACACGGAGGAAAATGACAACGAGAAACAGAGCGAGAAATAGATACAGTGAGATAAATGCACTGAAAAAAGATGAAGAGAAATGAGATGAGGCAAGACTTGAAAAACATGAGAGAGTGTTTGATATAATGTGTCAGGGCAAAATTGAAAATGTTTATGTATGCTGATACATAATACTGATGTTTAAATAGATCCTTGTGCATTCAGTTTAAACAGAAACAGCTACTTTTGAATTATTTGAAAATATATTTGTGTCTAATGTAATATATGATAATTATTTCAGGACTTCTACAAATGATTGTTTTCACTATTGATTATGTCCTTGATCAGCTAATTAATCTCTGGGATATTAATAAGTGTCAGAAAATAGTTACATTTTCCCAAAGCTTTCTACTCAAATTGCAAGTGTTATGCGACAAATAGTCCACAACACAAAAATATGTGCTGTCATATTAACGATTAATCATCTAATAATTACAAATTAATTTCTATTAATCAATTAATCAACTAATTGTGTTAACTCTAAATCCTTACATGTGATTTTGTGTACAAAAGATATATTGTTATACTTCATATTAATATCTCAAAAGATCTATTGATCACTCATGATTATCCTGATTGAGTTCAGTCATTTTGCAGAGTTTGTTGTTGTTGTTATCATCCTGTAGGTCTGAGGAGGTTTGCCCCTGACGAACACACACTCTCGTGTGAATCTCACCAGTGCCGGAGGAGAATCCAGGACGGTTGAAGTTGTACTGTTTCACTTCATCATACCAGCGCTCTGCCACATCCTTTCCTGCGTGAGAACAGGACAGAGTGTAACCTCAACTTAAAGGACAATCAAATCAGTCTTGTGCGGCATGTATTGATCAGGCTGGCAGCAGTGTAAGGAGACTGCACCTTGGAGCTGTAAATCCCTTTTGGGCACATGTTGACAGTGCTGCACTTTCTGTCACTATAGTGCTGCTCTGTAGGAGATGTTTTATGAATCACACCGTCCTGCGCTGACATATTTCTGCAGTGAGTCATTGTGTCTGAGCTCTCAAACACAGGGTGAGGTGGAGGGGAAATAGATCCCAGCTGTTCACTTTCAGGGCTAGGACAGTCTGCTTTCAGCCCCATAGACTAAACTATTGCATCTATGGACAGATGTGTCTCATTTGATCTGTCCATTGTCATCACACAGCATGTACACAAAACCACTGAAGTGAATTATAAATAGTATAGTGAGTGTATGCACAGTATGTGTATGTACCTGACTGGTCATAGGAGGCCCACGCCAGGTTCTCTCCACAGCTCCCTCTACTGGACTCCACGCTGTGTTTCAGGATCCGTGTGCTGGCCAGACTTTCAGCATAACTGTGGACAGAGACAAATAAAAGTTGGGCATAGAAATTTCTTTTACATTTTAAGACTTTCTCTACATCTTAGGATTTAACATTTCCAAGTCTCACAAAGCTTGTAACTTCTGACAGCTTTAGTTACTATTTACTTTCCAGATTATAATTTTACATACTCTGTCTGTGCCATGAAAACCACATGTCTCCATACTTGGTGATACAGATTTTTTTTTCAAGCATTCCTTAATGGGTTGAGAAAAATCCTCCTCCTATACTTAAGATAAATAATCCATTAAAAAAAACCTCTTGGATTAGCTGGAAAATGCATCATCTCAGAGCTGATTTTATTCTGAGCTCATGAAAAGTTGACTTTTTAGAGATACATGGTTGTCAAAGGATAGAGGTGCTACAAAAATGTAATGATCTTATAGAAAACAATGTATTGCCACAGCAACCCAACAGTGAACAAAGTAGTTTAAATGAGCTCAGCCTTAAATGTGACATACACTTCCTCAATGATAACAGGGAACATTTATCTGCATGGTTAGTACTTCTAATATTTTAAATAACTTTTGCTGATAAGGATCTAAATACTTTTTCCACCACTGGTTGACCTACTGTTTTTATCATGTCATTTACTACTGGGACAAGGTTCAACATGTTGGCCTGGTTGTAACTCATGTCTCTATTAAAAAGACTGAATTGATAAGCATGTGACTGCCTTGTGGCCTGCAAAATTAATGATGCTTTTTGGATGATAATTCAATGAGCTTTGCTACTCCATTTGTTGATTTATGTTCTAAATCTAAACTATGAATTATTCCCAAAACATTCCTGAACGGGTGAAACAGTTATGATTGCATTATATTGCTTTGCCATTACAAACATCAGTGGACACAGAGATAGGGATAAAAGCACCATTCAACATGTTTCAATAAACTGTGCTTTGATTTAATTAGTAGACTCAAATATTTACCATCATCCATATTATCAGTATAAACAGTGTTGAAGAGGCAGCCACACTAACAGAGGTGTAGACTGTTTATCATTAAACATAGTTTGAAGTCTTTGCTTTTAAAGCACATTTTAAGATATCAAATCACAGATGTTATTGTGCCTTGATCGTTACTGTACGTTTCCGTATCAGGTGTCATAAAATGAGAGGTTGTTTAGCAGCTCCATGTTGCTGCTTTTATTGCACCATCAAACACGCTGGAGGAAATGAACTGAAAGTCGATTATCCAAGGCAGCTGCCTCTATCCTTCCTGACAGCGCTGATCAAGTTTGCATTTACTCAACAGAGTAATAATGTTATGAAAAGTTAATATAGCTGCAATTAGTGGCAACAAATTGTCAACATAACTTGTAATCACAATGGAAACAAACCCAGAGCCTCGATATTGTATTATATTTAGTAGTCATTTCATTTGACAGGCTGGGCTGGAACTGTCACTGTTATCCACAGCCGTTTGACAATGACTGGTTCTCGCCGTCCTCGCTAATTAAGTTTCTAATTTGATTTGTGTGTGCATTAACCCACCGGCCAGCCTCTCTGCTCAACTTGCTGCACAGCTTCAGCGGAGGAGCCTGGTGCTTCCTCCTGAACTCATTGTGGCACTGAAGCACCTCCTCAGCAAACTGCTTCGAGGCTGAGAAACAGAGGAGGACAGAGACAAGGAGGGGTGAGGCAGCCAGAGAGAGAAAACTGACAGAGGAGACGTGATGATGCAAGGCCAAGATTCATGCATGACTGCGGGATACAAGCCGGAGCTGAAAATGTGAGTTAGAGTCTCACCACCTGAAGACTGAGGTCTGACCTCAGACAGTGAGTACAACCCGATGACAGATGATGGAGTAGAAAACGTCATCCGCATCACCCCCGTCTGCCCGGTGCCTATCACTCACTGGCCTTTTCATAAGTCCCACAAGCTCTCGAGTGCCCACACAATAGGCACATTGAAGCAGTCACACACAAACAATACAAATACCAATGCTGCCAGCATCTACTCAGCATGCTGCAAGATGAATCCTAACTAAGGGTCAGTAAAAGCTGTTCTGAAATTTCACAAGAGGCACCATTAAAGAGAAAAGGAATTAATAGTTTGCTTTGCAGTCTTATGTGCCCTATTTCTTAAAAGCTCACAAACACACACAGCAAACAACACACACGTGCACACACACACACACCGTTTGATGGGGGCAAAGTTCTAACTCGGGCCAAATTGATGCAATCAAAGTTAAAATCCTCAGGGTGCATTTTCCACTTACCTGACTTTCCCATGGTGCTGACACAGGAAGTCTTCAGCAACACACTTAGTGGTGAGCGAAAGCAGCCTCTCCTCTGTCTTGTTTTCCTGTTCCTGCTCTCTTTTTCTCTGCCTCTTGCTCCCTCTCCCTCTCGCTTCCTTCAGTGCTGTCTGTCTAACGCTGATGCTTTAAAACAGCTGCTAATGCCTTTATTCCTTTCAATTGCTCTCGTTCCACTGTGAACTTGAACAGCAAGTTGTGCAAAGTTCCCCTTCAGCTGTTTATCTGGATGTGCTGATCATTACGCAATACGCTCCTTCCTCAACTTTTGTTTCGCTTCATGTCACTCAACCTGCCTGTCTGTCCACTGCCTACATGTCCTGCATCTGTCTTTATGGCTCAGAGGAGCACACACCCACCCTGTGTCTTTACATTCCTACAAACGAAAGGGGAGCCCCTGCAGTCGTTGGTGACATCATCTTTGTGAGACACATGTCCATATATGGCTGTGAGAGGCTTCTTGTTAGCCCTAGTAACTGGAACTGTTACAGTGGGTTTCCTCACGAGTCACGCTGTCATGATGCAGCATGTTGCGAGGTAAGGTAACACGCCACTGAAGCCAAAAGCAGACTCTGAGGTTGCACAGTGCATTTGCATGTAAAGCATATTTCAAATCATCATTTCACTTTTGCGAATTCTCATAACTTCAAAGTCCTTCAGTCATAACAAAACTTTATATAATTCCCACTTCCATCTTTTTGTTTCTTCACTAACTTCTGAATCAATACAGTAAGCTAACCCTCCCCCCCCCCAAATCCAGCCAATTGTAAATAAGTGATTTCTTTACCTCCATCCTGGATGAGAAAGCAATGATTGAATCATTTGGCTGTTGTAGTTGACACACGGAGAGGCAGAATCGCCATTCATCATGCTGCAGAACAGGTTTCTACTCTTTGTTTTGTCTGTATGAGGTATACTACCCTCTGTGCTTTAATGGTATTTCCAAAATGGGATATTTATCATTTAGGGGGAGAAAAAAAATGACACATGCTTTAACAAATGTGGCGACGGCCTGCAACAGAACCTCAAAATGGATTACCTCATATTCTACTGTGCATCTCATTACTCAGCGTTTGAAAGCGTCTCTCCACTTCTTGTACAGGCCATAGCTTGTGTAACGGAGAAAATACTGTAGGAAAATGCCCTTTTTCTTACACATTCAAAATCAATAGTGGCTCAGATGAAGCTGCTGTGCGTGAAACAGTGAAATGCTGAGGCTTGATTACTGATCTCCCAGTGGTGAATGTGAGTTTATCTACACTTTGTTTGACTCGAAAAAATTACTCACTTACTGCAGGTTGTGATAACATTTTACAGATGTTTCTTGATCCCCAGAGGATGAATCCATCTGACTTTGGTAATCCATTGACTCTTCCTTATGTGGCATTATCTTGTCAAAATTTGTCCATCTGGTATATAGCTAAACCAACTATATGGTAATGTGTTAAACATTAGCATATTGTCATTGTGAGCATGTTTTCTATCTCAAAGCTCTGCTCTCATGGCTGTGAACTTAGTCTTGTTGAGTCTTTTTCGCTTGCCACATTTTGTAATTTAGCTTTGTTGGCAACCGATGCGGCAATCCATGCAATGAATAAATCAAAACGCCACAGACAGCTTCATAAAATGAGTCACATTAAGCTGAATGCCAGTTTGCAGTAGGCATATACAGTATGTGTCAGCTTTAAAAGAGGTCTAACAATCATCGTTTACATGTGACTCCTTAAGCCGTCATAAGTCAACTTGAAACCCCCACAAAGGAGCCAGATAATCACTGCATGAACTGCTGATGCAACGCTCCAAACGACACAGAAGCAAGAGGGAAAAAAAAAATATTTATTTGGAGGAACATTCTGTCATCACATGTAGATTTTCATCAATACTGACTGAAACACTGTTCTTTTCATGTGTGTGTGATCAGAATTTGTGATCAAATTTTCATTGTATCTCATTATTGGTAAGCAAACCAGGCATCCTGAGACAATCCTCAGCGCATGCATGCATACATTTCCTGTACATAAAGTATTCATGCAGATAGCAAACGTGCCATTTTCTGTCTGTGTACAATAGTGCAGACATTAACAGCTGAAAAAAACGTCTCTTCCTTCAGTCCATCTTTTTTTTTTGGCAGCTTTCAGACCTAAAGGGAGAAGCCTTCTCTGACTCTAACTCATGAATCATCATTTAAAGATATAACAGTAGGCACAGTATGAATGTTAGTTATATCAGATAGCACATGTGCCCCTATGGGCATCTCATCTGGGTAACTGTTCAGGTGTCATAATTATTATACAAGGGTCAACTGAGTTTGAGAAATGACTTGAATTAGTTCCTGTTGGGTCAACGTCTGACTTTAATCCACTCAAGTCTGATAAAAACAAATTTTAGGAGTTGAAAGAAATTTTTAAAGCAGGTCCATTGTTTTTGTATTATGAGGTGTTTCAGCCACTTTGCCCCCTCTGTGATCCTTTTTAAGTGTAATGACCTAATTTGCCACAAGGTGGGACTGTTTGCAAAGACACCCAACAAGGACGTGGTCGGACTATTAGTCACACTAAGTGCAACTAATGACATCTTAGTTTCATAATATGAGTGGACATGATGGGATTCATGTGAAAAGTCAAGCCACTTGATTTCTCATTAGCTGGATAGTGCTATCTTAACAAATTGATTTCCTCCTTGCCTCCTCCCACCATCTGCGTAGTGATGGGACCGGACAGCTGGAAGAAGACATTTACATAGTGGTCTCGAGACACTGAGACTTTACAGCCATACATCTTAATTCATACTAATTGAGATAGTCGTGGAGTGTGTGTATTTGTGTGTGTCTGTGGTGCCAATGTGTGTGTTGGAGCGCGCGCACATGCACACATAGCAGGAGGGATGGTGGTGTAATTTATAGAGAGGGCCCCTTTTAGAGGGACAGTACAGACATCGATCCATGCAGATATTACATCATTTATCTCTGCACATTGGCTATATCTGCTGTACTTATTGCTTGGCTCCCCTCCCTGTCAGCTGCGACATCATTCCTTCGCTTCTGCTCTCCTCCCAATCACTTTCCCTCTGTCTCTCATCCCCTCCCTCATCCAATCTGTAATTTTCATTTTTTCCTCACCTGAAGCTGCTTAATGAAAATCTTCCAGCAGATCCCTTATGAAAAAAAAAGAAAAGAAAGGAAGGAACACCAAATTCTTTCTGGGCCAGAAATAATTTTCCTCTCCTGTCATGACTGAAGTGAATATGGATTTATTGCAACAGAAATGTGAAATAACTCTTACTGGGTCTGTAAGTGCACTTAGTTGCATATAATTCCTCTTTAGCGGTCCCAGGGGGAAGGTGAGGACTTTTTAATAACTCCTTCCATTCACCTTCATCCTCATTAAGAGGTCTAGTTGACTGAAAATGGAGAGATCTACCGAGGGGGTGTTGAGAGGATTGATCTCAACTGAGAGGAGAAAAGTGAGGGGGCTGTACTTTTTCTAAAGGAGTTGTTGGAAAGTCTCTCTCCAGAGCTCCGCTCCAGAATTTGACACATCAAGAAGCCTTTTTATGGTGTCATTAGTGTAACTGTTCCACCGAGGACAAATGATTCTGCGGGTTAAGAGGAGTTAATCACCTGCCAATCAAACCTCATCAAGCCGCCTCAACGGATGAGGCGCTTTACAAATCTCATCATATTTATGGAGCCTTCAATTAAGCAGATACAGGCAAGGAGACACATGCAGAGAGGAGAGTGACAGGGCGAGCAGAGGGCAAGCTGGGAGGGAAAGGAAGGGAAGAAAGACGGAGATAGAGGGAGACAGAGACAGTAAGCAGAGCCGGACGACTCCTGTCTGACACTAAGCAGCAGAAATGTAATGTCTTAAAAGGCCATCGCAGTCAATAAAGTTCCTAATGTGCTTAAAGCAATTACTGTGTCCTGAGAGGAGCAGAGTGCATGCAGGATATTAACCTCGGTAACCCACTCTATCTGGTCCATAATTAAATTATCCTCACATCCTCATTCTAATACAGACACACATAGACACACACACACACTCATGCAAGCATGCATGTTCACATAAAGTTATGTGCTGAACCATATCCTGACCTGACAAAAGAAGAAGAGAGAAGACAAACTCTCTGCCAATATCAGTGCTCCCTCCTTCTCCATAAGAATGTGTCAGTATTTCTCCGCTGTCCTATAGTTACCTAGAAAAGAGCTGATTTCTAAGTCTAAAGGTTCCTGGAAAGAATATGTAATTTGGTAATAATTCTAGGGAAAATGGAGACAGTGTTCAACTAGAATCTAGAGAGTGAATCAATTCAAGTAATCAGCTCAGCATAGATGGATATAATGACATTTATAGTAGTAAACAAACAATGAATGTATCTGTTCTTTGGTTTTAAAAGGAGCATTTTCTTTCATTTCTTTCTTCAAATGAGCTACTCAGCATAACTAACTCTGTTTGGTCTCCTCGAAACATCTGTACCAAATTACATCATTCTTTACAGGAAACTTTTAAGAAAATGTTAAGGAAATCAAAGCATTTCATAATGTCCTCCACCTATTTGTACATAATGCCCATTTCCCTCTTTGCTCTCACTCTGTGCAGGGGCTCTGTAATCACGGCTCATGCTGCCTGCTTATTCTCTTCTTCCTTTCTCACTCCCTGTTATGTATATTCAAATTTAAATAGCTATGTCCAAGTAGTATTACTAATAAGCTCCTCAAGCTGATTTAATGCAGTTTAATAGTTGTCATACAAATTGTTATTTGCAGAGCCAGGGAGAAATCTTGACACTATGGGCGCTAATTATTGCTTCTGAAAATAACTAACCACCCTTGAGCATTATGCATGGGCCTCCCGATGGCAGTTTGCTTAGCATCTGGGACAGCTTTTGTGGTTGGACTGGGCAGCAGTCTAATTTAATATTTCTGGATGGTGCCTCTCTGGCTTATTTAGCTGTTGTGTTTGTATTGATAAGTAATATTTTCTGACCTTGCCTTGGGAACCCTAAGCTGCTGCTTCAGGTCGAGGTATAACAAAGCTATTTGTTAAATATGGATTGTAAGCCTGATCGCGCTTGTGAATGTAATTGTGTTGTGTGAGTTTGTGTATATATAAATATATATATGTGTGTGTTATTGGAGTTGGGGGTGTGTGTGTGTGTCGGGGGGGTGCTTTTGTCTGGGTATGCATTGTTTACCATGCTGAGGACGACTCCATTGCTCTGGCGAGACGATGCAGGAGGATAGACTGTCTGGAAAAAAACGTGTTAGCCCATCAGCAGACTGTCAAGCACACTCACACACACACTCACACAAGAATAAAAAATATAGCCATCACCTCCTGACTGATGCAGAGCTGGGGATGGGAAAGGTATTTTATGCCAGCGGTCACCGGGAGTCTGTTGCATAGACAGGCATGCATGCATATTCAAGAACACACTACCCACACGGATACACCCTCATGTAAGCTTTGTCATAGGAACAACAATTTGTCACCCTGTAGGGTTGAAGCTGTCATGATGAACACAGTGTGAATATGATGAACTGGGCTTTTGCACTGAATTTAATCAAATCAGCTGCTGCACACCCGGGAGGAATTACATCTTAAACCACATTACAGCAAGTAAGCACTTTTGGAAAATCTCACATATGTCCTTGAGGTATTTGAATATCACGTGTTAATGAATATTTAATGATGAAAATAGTAACCTCTGAGCAGACTTTTGAGCTGATTTTCAAACACGCAGCAGTGCACATTTAAGGACACGTTACTTGGAAGAAAGCGAGGATCTTAATCAGTGTATGTGAAGCCGTATCTGCGCCTCACTCGGCTGAACGCTGTGAAGTGACAGCCTCCTCATGGCATTGGACACATTTGAGTAAGGTAGATAGAGTGAATAAATAAAGTTTGCATTAACAGCTTGCTCGCGTCATTTACACAAGAATTGTAATCTTATCTGGCAGGATGTGATCTTTGACACTATTATAACACCTCTCGACAAATATAAAGGTATGTCTGTCACAAGAGGCTCTTACTGATGATGGGAGTTAATGACATCGGGCGACTGCAGCAGAGTTCTTTATGCCTCCGTAAGGTCATTTTCCATAGAGACATATTGTATAAATGACTGCAGTATCTATATCTCAGACTTATTCAGCCCTATGATGCTATGCAGATGGATGAGTATGATTATGCTGTTGATGCTGTGTAAAGCAAAACAGAATGTGATAAATTGCTAAAACAATTTGACATTTGAAATCAGTTGAAAACAGCACAAAGATCTGACCTCATCAGCTTCATAGATTTTTTGAAATAATTGGAAATAATAATGAAACACCTGTTTGGATCATTCCACAGGTAAACAGGTTCATTGGTAACAGGTGATAGTATCATGATTGGGTATGAAAGGTTCATCCTGGAAAGACTCAGTTGTTCACAAACGAGGACGGAGAGAGGTTCAACACTTTGTCAAACACATGATTGTATAAAGGAGATTACTACATGGGCTCAGTAACAACTTGTAATACTGTTGTCAGTAAACAGTTTTCATAGCAGCTTTTTTTGTAAAGGGCACGGACAAGATTCAATCTTGCGGCTCACAATATGTCATTCAGACTAAGTGTGTATTTATAAGGATTAACAACTTATAGTGCAAAACTTCATGTCCACAAGGATACAAGGCAAGCACAAAAGCAGACATTAAGCGTTTTTATGTGTGTGTGTGTGTGTGTGTGTGTGTGTGTGTGTGTGTGTGTGTGTGTGTGTGTGTTTGCCTTGAGAAATGCTAGCTGGTATTTCAGTTAATAAAGGGATAAAGCCACTGGACAGCTCAATACTGCATGTCCGTCCTGCTAATATCCATTTTATTTGCTCTCACTGTGTGTTCTCTCTCGTTTTCTGGTCATGGATCATAGAAGGCCGGGGAGAACAAACAAAAAAATTTAATATGAAGCGTAAATGCATGACCGTGGCCTTGGGGAGAAGAAGGACAGCACGGTAGGGACCATTTTTGTGTGTGTGTGTGTACACGTGTGAGAGACATAAAGAAAGGAACCATTTCTCTCAGAGCCAAAATGAGGTTGGGGAATTGGATAGAACACTTTCGTTCCCCCCAATGAAAGTGGCTCTCTCATATTCGCAGGAGGACGTATGGGGTGTGAAGCAAAGCCATCGGGTGACGACAGGGGAAGAGGAATGCCAGCGAGCCTGAAGAGATGACAAGGAAAATAAAATTGAAACCGAGTTAAGGGGGAATCAGTCGCAGAGATTGCTTGGGAAACCTCAGGACTGGCACCACCATAAACTTTAATGAAGAAAGTTCCCGAGTCTCTCCTGTGGGACTGGGCTCCGGCCTTTCAAGCGTCTAAACACAACACAGGGATCCTGTCAAACGCTGATGGGCTGCACAGCATGTTCTGACAACGCAGAGCACAATATACAGTGTCCACCTCACCTCACTCCATCACCGTGAATGCGCCCATACACTTACGCTCGCACATGTGCAGACACACCCACGCGGCGCGCGCACGCGCCCGTACGCCTGCACGCACACACAGTAACGGATACACACGCTCGGGCAAGACAAGGTGGTAGACAGTCAGTGAGGAGATAGATGGGGGAGGTAAATAGGGGTGTCATGGCAGTGTGATGGAATGAGGCAGAGGAGAATTCATCCTGTGTTTCCTCTAGCCTCTGTCCCCCTGCTGACAGCATCCTGAAATAGGGCCCACTGTCTCTCGTGTGTGTGTGTGTGTGTGTATATATATATATATACCTGTGTGTTTGTATTTTTTGTTTTTATATCCCAGTGGGGACTTTAAGCTGACTGCACACAAGCCTATGGGGACTTTATGTCACTGTGGGGACAAAAATTAGTTCCCCAGACTGTTTTTTCACTGTGATGACTTGGTGTTAATGTTGGAGTCAGAATTAGGTTAAGGTTGAGGTTAGAGGCTAGGGGATGCATTATGTCAGAGAAGTGTCCCCACGGGGATAGTGGTGCCAACATGTCTGTGTGTGTGTGTGTGTGTGTGTGTGTGTGTGTGTGTGTGTGTGTGTGCCTGTGTGTGTGTGTGCTGCCTGCTTTCCTCTGTGTGTGTTTTTGGAACTTGTGTGTGTCTGTCTGTGTTTTTCCACCTCTGTGTGTTGTGTATCTCCTCAGCTCTGGGAGTCAGATGAAAGCGTCCAATGTGGAGATAGATAGAGATAACACAAGGGAACGAAGGAGAGAGAGAGAGAGAGAGAGAGCAAGATAGAGAGAGTGAGTGAGGGCCCTCTGGGGAAAATGAAACATCCTTCCTGTTTCGTTTTTATGTTCAGATCTGTTTGAACTGGGATCCCCATTCCCACTGGGCCAGTGGTCAGTAAAGTGCTATTAGATCCCGCAGAGCATCTGTCTGCATTCTGCACAGGTTGGTAATACCTGGGGGTAATCATGTAAATGTTGCCGCTAACAGAGACATACAGTAGCTCTAAATGTGTTGGGTATTTAGCGTGTATTTTCTCATTTCCTTGCACCAGTGGGACACGTCTGGGTCATGTAAAAGGTGTCTTTGCAAAGAAAAGAAAAAAAAAAAAAGAAAACATCCTTTGGGTGTGGGAGAATGTTGTGGCAATCCCGCATAAATGCAAATCTACCTTCTGCTGCTTTTTAAAAATTGCAATTAAATATAAATGTAATTGCTAATGTAAGAAACTTTATGTCTCTGCAGTACACATTAAATTTCATGATTCACTTTCCCTCTACGGCTAACTGTTGTTTTGGTTTGGCAGGCATGATTATACCTTCTTGCGTACCAAAAATGGCATCAATGTGGCTGAAAAAAAAAAGGCTGGAACAGAGCAGTTAAAACCTGCAAAAAAATGAAACCTGTAGAAGCTGTGGCAAAAATTGGCTTTGGTTGTGTGTGGTGGTTATGTGACTCAGTGGTACAGAGCATTGTTGTTCTGTAAGGTTCACAGAGGCGAGCTTTTGTTCAGCGTTTGGCCTCTCCAACCCAACATGACCTGCTGTTTTCTTCCAGTGGCGTGTTTGTAATTTTGCTGCCATGTACATTGTGAAATAAGACGTGCCATTAACTGTGTGTGCCCGTCTGGCCCCTGTCATTTCTACAAATAAATGTTTCAAAGGTAGTGAAGCAGCGCTGAGCAAAGCACTGTTGTTACTCGTTTAATTCTACCTTCCTCTTTCCACCTCCAACTCTCTGTTTCTTTTTCTCTCTTTCCTTCTGGCTCCGTCTGTCTGCCTTTGTCTCCCACAGTCTCTCCCACTTTCTTTCCCAAGGGATAAAGACCCTCCCAGTCTTCAGCCCACTGAAGCCTGCGTGGAGTAATTAGAATTAAAGTATTAGAGTTAAAAAGGAGGATTTGAGTCTGATTATGATGAAGGAAAAACTATAATCCAAATACTCCCTCGTGGGTTTTTATAAAAAAAAAAATTCACTGCATTCCACTCAAATACACAAAGCTAACCAGGCCAAACATTATTTCCTATTAATGTTTGTAGCTGTGAACTGCTCTGTGTTTGTTTGTGTCAGGTGTGTGTGTGTGTGCAGACATGCATGCCATTCATAGGTGTGTCTGTGGTGTGCGCACAGGCGAATGTAAGTGAATCCTTCTGCCTTTCTCTTTGCGGTGAAGCCGACTTTTCCTCTCGATTAAAAATGAATGTCCCCCCTTCTGCTCTCTGTCACTTTTCCTCGCTTCTGTCGCTTTTTTCCTGCTCCTGCTCCCTCTCCATTTCACCGTTATCCCCTCTATATCCTCTCTATTTTCTTCAAGACACGTCTATATATCACCCCACCACCACCATCCCAACACTCACACACACACACACACTCCTCCTGGCTCTCTCCTCCCATCTCATTCTCTACGCCCCCCCCCCCCCCTCTTTCTGAACATATTTCATCAAAGGTCTCCTCGCAGGTAACACTCACCCTGATCTCATTAACTGCTGCTAAGCACAGAAGACTTGAAAGAACACACTGTCTCAAACACGCACACACACACACACATACACACACACACACATACACACACACACACACACACACACACACACAGAAAGACACATACTGCTTGGATAACCCTAACAGCAGCACAGGACAAGAGAATCAAAGACAGAAACCTTCCAGAAGGCTCATGTTTAATTCTTAAACTGAAGATAGTTATAACGATCTAATGATTTCAGGCTACTGCATGAGAACTGAGACAGGCCTTTATACTGCCTCTGTGTGTGTGTGTGCGCGCGCGTGTACATACCCCTCCTCACTCCGTCTCTGTCCTGTTAGTAGCTGTATTAACCTGGGGTCTCTCTGCACTCCTGATCACTGTAACCCCATTAACTCCCATTAAGTCTCATTACCACCCTCGTGAGGATTGTTACCGCTTGCTTTATCTCATTTCCTAAACAGCACACCATGCATTCTCTGGATGTCTGCTCAGTGCAACGCGAGTTTAGTCGGTAATTGCGAGTCGTTATGTGTTTCATTGGAGGCGGGACCAGGTGTGAATGGTGGTTTGCCACTCAGCGATTGACAGTAATTGAGCAATCCACTGCCACCGAGAGACGAAAAGGCAGCCCACACTCCCATGGAAACAGGTTTTTGAGGCCTGGAGGGTTGTGAGGAAAAAACTACCAGAAATGGGGCACTGGAGTGACAGTTTGACACAGAGTCAACTATAATTATACATGACTGTCAGGCTGAAATATTCAGCAATGTGTGGTCATGGGGATGAATTATATATTCACTACCGCCAGGACTTGTTTCAGAGTGGGATTTGATGTTCTGGCGTCTGACGGAGGGGGGTTGGATCTGGAGTAAAATGGAGGGAGAAACACAGAAAAAGGTGTGATTAAAGACGAGAGGGGAGGGCAGATTAGATTAGACATGGAGGAAGTGAGGTTTTACTACTGCAGCTCACTGGAGTCTTTAATGTCTCCAGGTGCCTGGAGGATGTATGTCAGGCACTGCTGACTTATAGCCAGAGGACTGGGATTTTTCTATCATATATTTTATTCACAAATGTTGCAGACTGAAAACATTTTAGTTTTCAGTCTGCATTCAGTGCTTGTTCTTAATACCTTCTTTCAGGTCATTTGGTGGTAGCAGATGACTCATGGAAACGAGATGATTCAAGCACATCCTTGGTGCAAAAGTGCTGAACAGAGCTTGCTGCTTCCAGTTTATTTAGTTTCAGTTCTTGTTTTAGTGCGTTTGGCAAGATTTGTTTTTTTTGTGTGTGAAACATAAAAGTAATTACAATGCTCACAAAATTTCAGAACAGGCCTGTTGTAACTGTTTTCAGCAGGTATTGTGTAACATAAAGAGTAAATCATAAAAGGCATATACGGAGCAACGGCTGCAGAACTTCAGGGAGACAGTTTGAGTTGAGCCGCCACACTCACACACACGCTCTAATCGCTGCAATATCCAATAGATCCTTTGTAATAAGTCAGTGTATTTAAGCTGTCAAAAGCCTTGGTTACACTCTTGGTCTGCCAGAGCTGCTGCTTTATGGCTCAGTTTGCAACTAGTGCTGCCACAGTTAGTGCCGCCAATGCTGCATTACATCAACTAGTGCCTGACCCACACAGAAGGTGGCACGAGATGGATATTCCTCTCAGGGGCTTCGAGGTGTCTCATAGTGAAATGATCATGATAGCTGATGTCAGGCTCTGTATTTGGAAAAGCTGGAAGCTTTAAAACCTTTGAAACCATTGAAACGTTAAATAGTCAAAAACAGTTTTAGTTATTGTCAATAAAAAACACTGAAAAACAGAGATGATCTGTTACATCAGGACCGTGTGTGTGTGTGTGTGTGTGTGTGTGTGTGTGATTTGATCAGATTCTGTTGCTAAATGTTGCTAAATCTCGTGTGGCACACAGAAGAATGTGTCACCGCCTGTTTCCAATTACGCCCCACCCTCTTCAAACCAGAAGAAAAAAATCTCTTATTGGAAATAACAACTTGGCAAATCAATCATAGTAAGAGTCTGTATGAGTGTGAAAAATAAATTTACAGGACTTTAAAAACATATCTTTGCAGAGAGTGAAAATATAAATTCTTCAAATGTAGTATAGTAAGTTTATTTGAGAAGCACAACATTCAGCAGAAATATCCAGAAATTAACAAAAAACAATGTAATACCACAGATTAAATCAAAGAGCAAAAGTTAAAGTTTTCAAGCATATTTTTGATTTTGAGTTGATAGTTTTTGTTGCTGCACACCCACAGTCATGTTTTCAGCCGCCGTTGCTCAAAAGGCCTCCAGCTTGAGTTGCAAACTGGGATGAGCCACTTGTTCATTCCTGTGTCAATTTAAAAAACAAACAAAAAAATATTCTCAGTTACTTACGGAATAAAAAGGATGAGGTCTAAAAAGAATTTAACGCCTCTCTTGAATAACAATCAAATAGGTTTATGGTTTTAATTATTTCAGACTGTATGCCAGAGCCAGAGGCAACAATCAGCACAGTTGCAAATTCAAAAGGTTGTGTTGTTGAATTTGTGAACAAAACACAGCTAATGAATTCATGCAAAATTTACACTGAGCCAAAAGTAAATTGATTTGTGTTGCAGATTGCATTTTAAGCACCATATATCTTTAGCTTTCACCCACACATCTCAACATTCTAAGCTCGGCTTTGACCTTTAACTTTTTTATCAGTGGCCAGATATTTTGTGAGGCCGCTGCTCATGTTTGGTATTGATGATCCAACCCAGAGAGTTTTTGTAGAATCCAAGCTGTGAAAGTGCTTCATCTCAGTCACATTACATTGTCTACAGGAAAAGTGAAATGGGGGCAGAGGTGCTCGTTCTACTTTGCATAGCATGTCACCAAACTTTATGCTTGAATAACTTAAATAAGAATTACAATATGTTTCACTGTCCTGACTTAATAGTTGCATCAAAACTAACAGGAGGCAGGTTTCAGTCGAGCCTAGTTTGTCCAGAGAAGAGGTCTGATCCAGCACCACGAGTGAGAACACCTGTGTGGGTGGACTGTGGGTGGGCTGTATCTATTTTTTTTTTACCACCTCCATATCATTTTTAGTTTTAGTTCTTGGGGACAGAATGAAAGGTGTCAACTTTGCTCAGCCCAATATCTCAGTTCTTCAGGGTCCCTGTAATATAGCATACACGAGAGTTACCACAGAGCTGCTGCTCACGCATTCAGTCAGGTTTTATAGCCACTGTGATTAGAGTCCCTATAAAGCTGAGACCACGTCCTGATGCTGCTCTGAATTGTAAGAGACAGAAAGAGAGACAGGAAGATGTGTGTGTGTCAGAAGAAGAGAGAAAGTGAGGCAATGTGTGTGTGTGTGTGTGTGTGTGTGTGTGTGTGTGTGTGTGTGTGTGTGTGTGTGTGTGTGGGTGTGTGTGTGTGGAGTATAGTGTGTTACAAGGAAAGATTGGATCTGACCCATTAACTTTACAGGCTGCTCATTGAGCACCAGTGCAGCAGGGGTCAGTAGGGAGATTTCACTGTAAATCTCCACAACGATCACAATGATAGAAAAAGAGAGAGAGAGCGACGGAGAGAGGGAGGCACAGCTTGCAACACTGTTCCTGACTCCACCGTCCAAAGCCGAGACAAGTTTCACTAAGGATATCATCCACTGCCAACCAGCCAGCTGGACTTTATTTTCTTTTGTTACTCATTTAAAAGCTCTCTATATAAAAAAAGGGCCTTTGACAACTTAGCCATTCTCTGAGCAAATCACGAGAGCATGTGGGTTGTTTTTCAGCCGGGGCCCTCTCATATTTCTGCCTGGAGAAAAGCTGTTTATAGACGTGGCCTTTCTGCTTGTGTCAGGTCGTGGCCTGCGAACCCAAAACATAACCTCAAAAAGATGGCTACGGGGGCTGGTATGAGGACACTCTGAGCCTCGAGGAAAACACAAACATCAGATGTGTCATGTAGAGGAGGTGAAGCGAGACGAGGGAAAAGTCACTGTGCCGAACATCGGCCTCGGACCAGGCTGTTTCTTGCTCTCCTTCCTTTGCCCTGCGGCGCAGAGGCTTCTTGGCTTGGTCACACCTCAGATCCAACCACCTCTACCCGCCAGAGCCCTACAGTGCTGTGCAACCATTATCTACCAAGACTTCTAACACACCCATCCCCTCTCCATACCATCTTCCTCTTTCTTTTTGACATCAAATCACACTCTGCAACAAATCTTTCCACTGTAGATTATTAATAATTTATCCCCCCGACCATGCCCTCCACTGAATAATTGCTACAGTTATTCATGTATCTGATAATCCATCACCTGGGGAGCATCTGCTCTGATAACCCCATCACTGCAAGAAGAAAAAAAAAATCCTACATTTCTTCCTTCCTCAGGTCTCTAAGGTCCAAATTGCACCACGGTCACAATTATACATTTGTTAGAGCTGCTTTAAAAATAGCGCAGATCCCTACACTACCAAACACATTGCTTTCAAATATCAATCATTATGATTATACAGCACAATGATCTAGAAAGCAGGATGTTACTGTATCAGTGAGCCTCATTTCATGCACCAGAATTCATTAGCATAGACTTGTGGCTCTAATGCACCCTGCATTTTGCTTAGACAATCAGATATTGCACAGTGTAAAGCCAATCATGGTAATGGCTGCAGCCTGGGAATACTGGACGGTCCAATCATCACCCGCGCCCGAGAGTGCCTTTTTTCCAGACTTGACATTTGATATTTGATTGCGGCTTCCTTTCGGTTTTGTTTTGATCATCAGAAAACCACCCACGCCGTTCGAGGCTTGATTGTTTGGTGTGTTGTTCACGAGTGCTTGACTGCAGCTCTTGCGCTCGCGGAGGTCGAGCCCTGTTCTTCACTGCCTTTGCTGTTACTGGTTGATCTTTGAGTTTGGCTTCAGGGGGGCAAAGAACTCTGGGTCAGTTAAAACTTAACATTTGACATAAGAAAACAAACAAAAAAAAAAGCCCACACCAGAATGCATTAAAAACATTGACCTGCTAGAATTACATTAAACTTAAACACCTTCTCTATCAGCCATTCTTTTGTTTACTTTCCTTCTTATCTACTGTTGCAAAAAACCCAGGATTTTTCTCCATTTGCCAAGTCTGACTTCCCTCTCATGAGCATCACTTTGCTTTGGCTTGTGGGATGAAGAGGAAGCAAATAATTGTTTACCAAAGAGAAGGTTAATTGTCGTGAAGGTCTCAGACTAATTACTGGCCAAGAAACCAGATCAGCGACAAATTCCATTCCATTATCTCGAGTATGTACATGTTGAGTGTGTGTTAGTACAATACCATTATTGTTTATGTCACACACACACACACACACTCACACAAACACATGCCGGCCAGTTAGCAAAGCAGCAGAGCAGAGGGAGTAATTACAGTGTAGGACAGGTCACTGGGCCTGCGGTTCACCTCAACCCTGAACACTGGAGCTATTCTGGACCTCTGGGAAAAAAGGAAGGGCCGCACTCAAAGGCCAAATTCAGTCACGAGGCTAAGAACATTAATTACTCATAGGGGCAACACAAGAGCGCAGATTAGACTGTAATTGGTGGGTTTGGCCGCTTGTATGAATCAGCGAGCGCCTCCGCTGACCACCGCGTCCGTGACTGATTATAAGGATTGGGCTCTTTCACTACAAGTGCACACAAATGACATGCTACTAATAAAAATGTGTGTTATTTGTTTTGCACACCTGTCAAAGTAATTATGCACTCCATAGGGCGTGTGAACGTTGTGGTCATATAATGGAGATTATGCAGCGGAAGAAAGGAGGGGATCGGGTGCATTCCAGCACATTGTGTTTGCAAACTGTGACCCAGACGCGGTCCAGATACGTAGTGTGTTTGTACAGAGCTGTTTGTGATGAGTAAACTGTCAACTAATCCCACTCTTTTCTGAACTGTCAAAGTTTTACCCTGCACTAGGACACTGGTGTAATATTTAATTTTGTCTTCAATGCTTTGGTTTTAATCTGTTTAAAAGCCTCAACCTGTTACATTGATCCTGTATTTGAGCAGCTGACATTAGATAAACTACAATTAAAAAATCTGTCACATGCTGTGACACATGAGCTCATTGTGGTTTTAAGATGTGGATTTTCCTTTATGTTATTTGTCCTCAAATAAACTGGGGCTTTCACTTACTGCCTCACTCTGAGTGAGCAGTGATTTGGTAAAACCAGAAAGTGATGTTCTTGGCAGACTGTCGTGAACCAAGCGTTCCTTTCTGTTATTGCGTAACCTGACTTCCCAGAAGAGGGTCACGTTTGAAATTTTGCCACAGTATTTCCCAGTCAAGCACAAACACAGACAGACACAGATGGGTTTGTTCAAATAAAACATAACCAGTCATGCCTCCCTCTTTTAGCTGTGGAGTTTCCCAGTTTAAGCAAATTTCAAACTGAGCCATGGGAGGGGATGGGCCTGTACAAAAACTAACCCAAGACTGAAAAAATCTGTCAGAGCAAATGAGTTAGAAGAGCAGACACATGGGCTTGAGGGGCAGACAGTTGACACTTTTTCCAGGAGCACCCAGAAGAGCTGTTACTTTGAAGACTATTACTTTGTTATATCTGCCTTCAATCCGATCACATTAGTCAGTCATATTCCAGTACAGCTGTCTGGCTCTGACAGAAAACCTGCTGAAGTGTTTTGTCCACAGGAGATATCTTGGCTGTTTGTGTCTGACTGTGGCCATGCCGACTGACGGGCTGAGCAGCATGTCAAAGGAGGTGAAGCCAGAGAGCGTGTCGCTGTGCCCTCTGGGCGCGACAGCTGCCCCTGAGCAGAAGCTGCTGTGTATCTTTGGGACGGGGGACTTGGGGCGCTCTCTGGGCCAGCGTCTGCTGCAGTCTGGCTACAGGGTGGTGTACGGCAGCCGCAGACCTCACAGCTGTGGCCCCTTGCCTCAGGGCGCTCAGGTACGACGCTGCGCACACATCTTCTTCGAGTCTGGAACTTTTTCTTTTTTTTTCATGACTCTTCTTGTTGTAATGATCAGCTGATGCCTCAGAATGTGTGCTGGTCCTGATCCAACTCAAATAAGTGTGTTTATAGAAGTCAAAGTGCATACTTAGTGCTCGGGGAAAAGAAAGAGTTGTTATCAGGCTTTGAATGTTGACAGAGCTTGACAAGGTCACTGATAATGTGTGTGTGTGTGTGTGTGCACATGTGTCTACACATGTTTGGTTTGTGTGTTACATTCTGCTGCATTTTGTTTTCCTCTTTCGTGCAATATGTGTTTGATGAGTAAACTTTGAGGCAGTTATTAGTGAGTGTGTTGGCACTTTTAATGGAAATGCACAATAGTCATAGTGCTGTGTTTGTGTGTGTTGTGCAGGTGATGAGCCACGCAGCAGCAGCCCAGTCAGCCGCTCTGGTCTTTGTTTGTATTCACAGAGAACACTACGGCTTCCTGGAGTCACTCGCACCTCAACTCAATCACAAGGTACCTTGTTGTGCAGTCAGATGCCTTTGTGTATCATGGCAGTTGTTTAATTTCCACTTTGTTGATTTAATTGATTGGAAGGTTGTGGTGGACGTCAGCAACAACCCGAAGAAGAATCTATACCCAGAGGCCAATGCTGAGCATCTGCAGAGGTAAGAGGACATTAGTCACTTATGCAATTAGATAAAATATTGTGAGATCTCGTGCATCATGTGCTTTGAGTCACCAGCGACTGGCGGAACATGAAGCAAAACAGAGTTTGCTTTTTGTCATCCAGATTGATCCCTGGAGCTCATGTGGTGAAAGCTTTTAACACTGTGTCTGCCTGGGCCCTGCAGAATGGACCCTCAGATGCCAACAGACAGGTACCGAATGTGTCTGTCTTAATTATCTTTTAGTTGGCAGAGTGTGTTTGGCACTTGTTATAAATTAAATAGTATCAAATTGAGTTTTCTTCTCCAGCTATTTAGGAAAGCATCTTCTTCACTTAGGGTGACATTTTGGAATGAAACTATTCAGGACTGCTTGTCAAATTCTTCTTCCACTACAAACATTTTACAATTCTCTGATGTGTTCACACAGTGGGGTGTTGACCAACAAGTTAAAAAATAATAGTCTCTCTCAGTAAAGGAAAGCTTTTCAGTCCAAATCATATTATTAACTCATTTTGAAGTTTTGATCAAACCAAATGCAAGTAAAAGAAGCCAAATCTAAGGAGTCAGCCCTATGTCTTTGCTGTGAATGCCATCTCTGATGTATCCTTGAATCAATTAACTCCACAGTCTCGCTTAGATCTGAGCTTCCCATCACTTGCTTTGCTCTCTCACTCTGTACTGCAAAGCTGCAGCATATGTGGATTTTTCTGTTTCATTTTGATCTTGTTGTGCATTCCCAGAGGACGGTGAGAACCACACAAGCTTGCCTGTGTGTGTGTGTGTGTGTGTGTGTGCGTGTTGGTGGGTGTGGGGGGGAGGCGTATGTTTATGTGTTGGTGCATTTGGAGGCAACATCACATAGGTGTTGGCTGAGCATTGTTCTTGCTTTTTACCAGCTTTTATCAACTAAATTTAGTATTTCATACAGGAAACCACAGCATCTTCAGGTACTTTTATGTTTAATCCTCTGGAGTCAAAACCACCCTTTTTTCATTGTGTGTTCAAATGCATATAAGCATACAATAATGAAGGCATAAAGTCATCACATTGAGAGCTTTAAAGATTATGGCTGTTTTTATGCACCAGGTGCACCTGTGTGGAAACGGAGCTGAGGCAAAGCAGGCAGTGGCAGAGGTGGCAACCAAACTGGGCTTCAGTGTTCTGGACAGGGGGTCTCTGAGTGCGGCCAGGGAGCTGGAGGACTTCCCCCTGCAGCTGTTCCCGGAGTGGAGGCTGCCGCTGCGCATTGCCGTCGGCCTCACCGCCTTCTTCTTCTTCTATGTGGTCACGAGAGATGTCGTCTACGCATATGTCGAAGAAGGGAGAAACATCTCCTTCAGAATCATGGTCTCCCTGGCCAACAGGGTAGAGACTGTTAAATGCCTTGTAGAATAATATGTTTCTCTTTTAAAAGTAATCTCCAGGTGGGTTCGGTTGAAAACACTTCTGTGTTTATCCTCCATTTTTCAGGTGTTTCCAGTTGTGTCTCTCATCATGTTGTCTCTGTGCTACCTGCCTGGCGTTATAGCTGCCTTCCTCCAGCTCTACAGAGGGACCAAATACAAGTCAGTCAGAAATCAAAACAGGATCGACTCATATTTAGCGTCTGCACAGAGTTTCCAATATATATTAAATATTTTATCTCACAAGTCAAAGTGTGTTTGTTTCAGGCGTTTCCCTGACTGGTTGGATCGCTGGATGCTGTGCAGGAAACAGCTGGGGCTGCTAGCACTTGGCTTTGCTTCTCTGCATGTGCTCTACACTCTCATCATCCCCATACGGTATGTAACAGGTGCACACATCCTCATCCATGTCAATATGTCTGAAATATATTAATCTGAACTTTGATAAATACACATGATGTTACCAGTTTATCAGAAACACACAGTCACATCCAACACAGTCTAAAAACATCCCTGCACTAAATCCTACCTCCATAAAGGATTTAGTATTTTCTTTGTGTTGAGAGAAGTGTTTCAACTTTAGCTACAATTCGGACGCTGCGGTGCAGCTACACTGTGTAATGCAGAGAAGTATTTGTAGAATTCAGTCCACCCTCATTGATATAAAGTAGGTTGTATGGTATGGTATTAGCAGTAGATGAAGAGTAGAGGTACTCAGTCTTTTACAAGCACTTGGATTTGGAATGAATTATGATTGTGTACTAGAAATACTGTATGATAAAACAAACAACGTTAAACAGAAGGCAGGGTGGAAAACACAAAGCGAAGGACTGAGCTGTGCGACCCATTAGTCGTTAAGATTAATTGTAGCACAGATAAAGACAATTTAAACCTTAAGTGCCTACAAGATCTTTGAATCGCTGGACACTAAAAAGAACGACTGAAGAAAGTGCAGGTGCATTACCAGACACTGGGAGATATAATGTGTTGTGGTAAATTAGTTATGTAAAAGAGTCGAGTCTGAATTTTCCTGATGATTTTTCTCTAAATAGTTTTTGTCTTTTTTTTCTCTGCAGATATTATGTGAGGTACAAGATTGCAGCAGGCACCATCTCACAGGTAAGAAAACCACAGAGCATGAAAATAAGTTTTAAAAAAACTTGCTCGACTTGCACGATCTGCAATAATTTTTTACTGTTACAGAAACAGCGGTTTAAAGGGGTTTGCATAAGGCTGACATGGCACCTGTGATGAACATGGAGGCATCTTTATGACTGTGCTCATTAAGGGTCATTTGGTTGAAATGACCTTTGCCTTACATCATGTCAACTGTCGTGAACATTCATAAAGTCTCCTTCGTGTTCATCATGGCGTCAGGCGTCAAATCAGTCTTTGAGTAACGCACTACCGAAACTTCTAACATCTCCCTGTCTTGTTTACTGTCTCTGTAAGATCAAGGAGAACCGAACGTCAGAGTTTGACATCACCGGAGCCTGGCGTACCGACTCCTACTACTCTATGGGGATTCTGGGATTTGGCCTGTATCTCCTGTTGGGAATAACCTCTCTCCCCTCCGTCAGCAATGCTCTCAGCTGGAGAGAGTTCAGCTTCATACAGGTGTGTGTGTGTGTGAGTGTGTGTCTGAGTCCTATGATGTGTGAGTGTCTGGACGTCTTGAGCGCGTCGGGGTGTCCGTACATTCGCAGTGACACGTTGTGGAAAAACACAGGAAAAACAGAACTTGACTTTAGCTGTGCAGCCTGACAAACTTAAGCTGAATCCCTGTATCTTGTTTACTGGCCGTCACAACTGGAGGAGTGAGACTGGAGTATTTTATAACAGTTTCCAGTGGTGATGTTGTGGTCTGCCAAGCAATCTGTTCAACAGCTTCTCCCTTATGCACATGATAGTGTTTGTGCCTGTGTGTTTTTACAGGAAGGATTAATTGACAGATTGTGCAATCATCAACTGAATATTCTGTAAAATTTTGTAACCTTGTGCTGTAAATTAAGAGGATACGTGGTGTGTTCACTTAGATTTCCACTTGAATGTTATTCTCATTTTAACCAAATGAAAGGTATCGAAGGCTTCACACATTTCGTAGCCAACAGATTTGGCACTCTTAGCCCACAAAAAGGGCGGACTGAATGGCACACAAGCACATTGACGGTCATTTCAGAGCCATTTCTATGCTATTTCATGAGCCAGCTTCTGATAAAAATGAATACAAACAAGCTCATTGGGAAATTTAATTTGGGACAACTGATTATCTCACCTCTACACTGTGGCCTTGAAAAGCTGCAAATGACACCCAGATTGATGACTCAGGTAACACAGAGACGCATGCTCACAATATTAAACAGGTCCGGTTGGGTATCCACTTACAATGTGGCCGCCGGAGATATTTTAAAGTGCGTTATGAAATTTTCTGCGTACTGCCACTCCAGTATTGCACCTGTTTACGCCCTGGGCTGCTCAGGTTCAGTTAGTGTGGAAATTCACAGAAGCTACTGGACTCTTTAAGGAACATGGATACTGGCAGAAAAAAAGTATTTGCTACGATCTTCACATCATGTCCATTAGCCAAGATTCCAGCTATGACTGATGGGAAGGATTCTGTACTTCAGCCCAGATAGAAAATAGTTGCGTGGGCCAGATAGCTGTTTCCAATTTCCCTTTTCTGAAGTAATCTGTTGAAAGTGATATTTCCTTTGCTTCCCTTTGCAAAATCTTCCACTATGATTGTTTTCACTACGGCAGACACAAATGTTTACCCTTTCCCCCACTTTGACCAATTGAAACTGAAACGGGCCTCACCACAGGGAACAAACTCATTCATAAATGTAACTGGGTCATGTCAAGCTCATTTTCTCATTCCACACCCCTCCCCTTTTACTCCAGTCCAAATTAGAACAGCGCTTTAAATGTTAAGTTATTCATCAAATGTAATTTGGGGGCCATATATTATTCACAGTCTTTAGGTTTTGTTCATGTGTGTGGAGTGGATCTGCAGATTTTCCAAGCGTGTATGTGTGCTCTCTATCCGCATTAGTCGAATCATCTCGATGTATACATGAAGTGGATGAGTGTGTTGGAGTGTGGGCACATGTGTAGGTTAAAAGCTTATCTCTATAAAGGTCAGTCTATCACACTCCAGCTTACTGAGCCTAATACACAGAGTTTAGATCTGTGTTTATCAGTGCAAGTTATGTGAACCTGCAGATGTAAAGGCATGTGTTTTTAACTTGCTTTTCTCTCTTCCAGTCCAAGCTTGGATACCTCACTTTGTTCTTCTGCACCTTCCACACCTACCTGTACGGCTGGGACAAGTTCCTTCGCCCCAAATCCTACAAATGGTACACTCCCCCGGCCTACATGCTCTGTCTGATTGTACCCTCCGTGGTGCTCGTGCTCAAGCTGCTGATCCTCCTGCCCTGCGTGGACCGCAGCCTCACCCGCATTCGACGCGGCTGGGACAGATCCGATCCAGACGACGAAAGCAAGAAATCGCTGTTAACATAGACGTGTTCCAACTGCAGACACAAGAAAAACACAGACTGAAAGACGCCGCACCATCTTGTCTTACATTACTGTTTCATTGCGAATCATTGTTTTGGATGTCAGAGATCCTAAACTACATTATTCCACTTATTGCTCTGTCCTCCATTGTCAACAAATTCAATAGGTCGGTCTCTCTGTACGCAGTCATGTTGGAATTGTTCCATTTTGTAAACATAATATGTGATACAATTGTACTATGTATATTTATAGTTATACAAATATCTTGAACCTCCACAGACTCATATGCATTAAAGATGACTTTGCCTTGGAAAGGTCATTCCCTTTTTCAAGAATTACACTCACTCTTGCACCACACACCCAATATTATGACAAACTCTGAGATGGACGTCCTCATTGCATTTCATTTTTTTTTTTGACAAACAGAGGATTTTGTACCTTTGAGTTTCAGCCTTCATCTACAGTGCATGGCGGCTTATGTTTATTGGATTCACTAGTCTTTACTGTAAAATTTTGATTTTTCAGATTTGGTTCTCGCTGCTTTTCTGTTGTTTGTCTTTATTAATGTTCCTGCATGCCAAGTTTAACCACTGTGAAATGCTCTTCAAAATAAACTTAAGTGCGACTGAGCAGCATTGTCTTGTCTCTCTTTTTTCCTCCCATATCTCATCGTGTCTGGAAGCTCAGTCAAACTCAGAGATTTTTTTTTCCCTGCTGAGTTCAGTGTGCTCTGTCTAGTCGTCTCGGTCTGATCCCTCTCCAGGGTTCATCCCTCCGGCTGATCTGATGCTGTTCTCCAGGAAACATTCGCTCTGAGCTGCAGGCTTCTCCCCAGTCACTACCGGATCTCATCACATCAGTGGAGAGAGGCGCGTACAGACTCCATCACTGAAGTCCTCTGCAGAGAGGATTTAATATTTGGTTGTGACAGTACAGATAGGCCCTTGATGTTGTGCTGCAATAATTCAAAAATGACACACACACAAAGTCAAACAAAAATGGTCATCACGTGTTTTATGAAAAGGAACAACTGAAATATCAATAATTTGAAGAATGGCTAGGCTACATTTTGTAAATCATTGTTAAGAGTTTTTGTTCTTACCTATGGAAATCATCACAGAAACAATTGCTATAAATTGTGAGATCTTAAATTGGAAAGGCACATGATTAAATATGTTCTCTGTGCATAGTAACATACAGTGTTATGACTTGTCTTGTAGTTTGACAGGTTTGTGTAGGAAGAAATTATAGTGTCAGAAATGATTGGCAGCATGGTTTGACAATTATGCACTAATGTGACCTAACTAGAAGACACCAGAAATCCAGTGGTGGAGAAGAGATACCACGCTAAGACATTCCCGAAGAGCTCAGTCATCGGATGTGTTGTTTTTCACGCTGCAAATATTTGGGAATCATCCACCCTATAACAAACATCCAGCCATCACCTATTTTGGTCATACAGACTCTATTCAGTCAGTTTTCAAGTTTGCTGCATTAGTCTGATTTGTTGCTTAGTATAAAAATCAGTCTTCAACCTTCATTGTCATCTACTTAAAGATCTATTGTATGTGTGCAAATGAGATTTGTTACATTCGTCACTTTGAGTAGCAGGTCCTCCTTTAGTGCAGCCCTGTCATTTTTTCTCATGTCTCATGTGTAGAGCAATCACACTGCAGCCCCTAAACTCCCATAAACATTCTAACAAAAGCAATTATATGATGAATTATGATGACTGATGAACAACGAAATATGATGAATAACATGATTTTTTCTAGGTTGCCGCCTTGAGGGACACCACAGCAGACAAAATGGATTAAAAAAAAAAACAGAACTTGATATTTCAACATAAACTGAATTCTGTTGAATCAACAGAATTATGGGATGATGGTTTTCACAACTCACAAACAGCACAGGAAAAGTGACAAAAAGACAGTGTTAACAGACTGTAATGAGGAAGCAGCAAGCGCACAGAAAAGTCATAATCGTAGTGGATGTTGCATATGAAATCCTGACAAAGTTGAAGGTAAGATCACTTGAAGAAGAGCTGCACAGGAAAAATAGAGAAATTAAAATTGACTGTTTTATATCCAATTTTCTTTTTACCTTCTCTGTCTGTATGGTGCATTTCAGCAGGCCAATGTAAATAGTAGTAAACTAATTGGCATTGAAATTAAAAGTAGCCACACAAGAATATTGAATGTATTGTATGGGATAAAACATATCAATGATGGCATTTTGTCTTTGAATTAGATGAAGTGTTTGCTTCTCCTGGTGATGCTGGCAACATGTGCTGCAAGTCCTCAAGGTAAGAAACACATTACTTTACTCGACAAAGAGAATACAAAAAGGAAACATCACAATTAAGTTGCAAGCACATGTTATGCATAGGAGTTGGTTGCCTTTTGCTTTGACCTTTACTTTTATGCTAAGGGATGCAAACGCCTTCATTAAGTTAATAAGGTGAAATAGGTAATGACAGACTTTATTGTATTACTGAATTAGTTTTATTGTAACACATATAATTGCTTGACTCGACATATACCCCCAAAGCACTCATGCTCATTCCTTTTTCAACCAGAAAAATTATTTTCAGAAGAAATTAATCTGTGTCTTAACTTGTGCAAAACAAAACGAGCATAAAACAAATATGCTAAAAAGATGAGTTGGGTTTCAAAAAAGATTTTGTTAACATCGCTACCTCTCTTTGTATGAGTCTTGTGATTGACGAATTTTTAGTAAGCTTCCTCAAATCTTCAAAGTCTTTTTTCATAAATGATGAATGATGGTTTGGCCACATGGGGAGCAGTCTGCACAAATACGACATTCACAATGGAGGAGTCAGTTCACATTTTTTGCTGTATGTTCCTGAATTTCTTCAGCACAAAATGTTACCACAATGGACTGTTGTTATATATAATAATCTTTCATTATATATATATTTGTGATACATTATGTCCACTAATTATTTTATTTTCCTTCTCACTCTATTGTTAAATTATTCATTATACTGAAAATCCAAGGAGGGTTAAATCTAGAACACACAGGTTAAAAATCGGCAACTCCAAACTCACCCGTTCGAAGAGGCAAAATGTTTTCAAGTATCTACAACAAGTCCAGCTGTCCTAGATTCATCCCATGGATAACCATGAACTGGATGAATGAGAATCTACACAGACGCTCATTAAATAACATACATGATGAACTCGAATGATTTCTCTGTCTCTTATTTTCAGATCTGTCAGGTAAAATGTTCACCTTCCCACAACAAACCAGCACAGCTCATGTGAGGGTGATTGTGTGGGCACAGAACTTCGGTGCCGTGACTGTCTGTCACAGGTAGCGTTGAATGTTTCCAATGAATGAAATAACCCTGTGTATGTCCCACTGTGAACGGACAGCACGCATGACCATTTCTCTTCGACCCCTGCAGGTCCTATACAGATCTCCGCAGAGACCACAGTCTTTTCTCTCTGTCTACGTCTTCTGCTGACAATGACTTCCTGACCTTCTGGCACAACACAAATAATGCCATGAAGGTCTTTGCTAGAAATGCAGATACATCATTTGGAAGGCTGGACTACAGGCCGAGCATGTGGCACTCCATTTGTACCACATGGGACTCTACGTCTGGACTGGCGCAGCTGTGGCTCAACGGGGAGCCTACAGTTAGGTTATTCACCAGGTCTGGATCAAACATCACTGGACCCACTATAACCGTCTTAGGCCAGGTACAGTTTTATTGTCAGCACTATTTTTGGTGACAGTCTATTGTTTATATCAGATAGAAATAACAAACATTGTCAATCATCATGTTATTTATCTGCAATCTCTACAGGAGCAGGATTCCCATGGTGGGGGCTTTGACTCCTCACAGTCTTTCGTTGGCATGATGACAGATGTCCACATGTGGGACCGCACCCTCTCCCCCTGTGAGATCCAGAGCTATGTCGACGATATCACCTTTGCTCCTGGGAATGTGATCAACTGGAAGGCGCTTGAGTTCCAGATCAACGGAAAAGTGCTGATAGAAAAGACGCAAATGACCTGTCAATAAACCTTTTCAATGAAACGATCAAACATCTTGCAAAGTTGTAGCATCTGTTTTTCTGTCATTTCATGGCCAATAAAAATATAAATATCAATTTGGTAAAGTGGCATTTTATCTATTCCTTGCTTCTCTGTTTTAATTGTGAGCATCTCTCTGTATTCTATTACAGGCTGAAAGGTGTTTTTTGCTTTACACATGAGTAAACAGTTTTGCTCCAATAATGGGCCTGTAACTTTGAACCAGCTATTTCATGCTGACATGAGAATTAAAATTGCACTGCGCCACCTAATCTGAATAAACACAACCTCAGTCCACTCACCTCGGCACGAGCAGGTTTGCCAGGAAAACACCAAACAAGCACAAGTGTAAAGAAATAGACTGAATGAAAACTGCACTGTGGCGCAAAAGGAGACCTATAATATCTTGAAGTGAGAGGTGTCATGTCAGTTTAGAGAAGTGAACGAAGAAAGCATGGAAGCATGGACTAACACCTATCATGATAGATATAATAAGAGAAGCTGATAACACCTATCATAACTGATAATGTTAGAGTGATTAACTTTTAATGTCTGTGTGCAGATTAGATGCTGATGCATGTGTAAACAAGGATTATGCATTCAAAACCCAACACACACACTCACACAGCTGTTTATGAGCTGTTTAAAAAAACACTGCAAGGCATTTTGATAATATTTACCTTTGTGTATTTTAATGATTCAGATTTTTGGAACCAACCACAACAACCTCACTCCAGCCTTATGGAGCACCTCATAAGAGTGGTGGGAACCCGCAGTTAGCGTGTGTTCATTTGCAATACAGAAACATGAGCATGACCTTTAAGTGTAAATTATGTGGATTCAGCAGAAAGTGTTGCATATGGGATAACAGCTTTTTACATGTCAGGACTTTGAAGCCAAAAAATGTAGAAGTAGATACAGGGAGGAAACACACAGACAGAAATGGGGAAGCAGCGAGTGCATAAAACTCACAATCTTTGTCTCTGCTGCGCTCAAAATCCACAGAGATCCCACAGAGATTTCAAGGTAAGTTCTACACAAGCAAACTTGCAAAACATATTAATTTAATGTCATTCTGTCATATACAAACTCTTTGTTTACCTTCTTCACCTGTGTTGTTTATTGCAACAGATCTAGTAAAGTTCTTTTGCAGTCTTTGGCACACAGTACTGGTAGGCATTCAAGGTTTTCCATTGTGTCTTTTTTTGTCTTTGTATTAGATGAAGTTGTTGCTGCTGACAGTGATGCTGACAGCATGTGCTGCAATTCCTCAAGGTAAAAATAAACGCTTACAGTATTTAACAGATGGAATAAGAGGGAAGGTGGGAGTTTGTTGCCATTTACCTTTGGAATTATTTAATTTTCCCAGGTTACGGATTAGAATGAATGAGTTTTGTTTCGGAGTTTTTTGCATTACATTTATAACAGACTCCGAATATGTCAATTATATTGTATTTAATTACCAATGTTGTCTGGAGACATATGTCTATTGTATCTGTCATTATAAATGCATTCTTTTCTATTTCTACATATGTTTTGTATAATTTAAGCAAACATGTTTTGAATGCAAAATTTTAAAAAATGAAATGAGGACACATGATCACTGAAAACAAAATAAATGCCTTCTACCTTGGTGGTCTTCGTGGTTTCATAACTGAGAGGGAATTTGTTTAATTCTGGACATTTGCATAACTTGACTAAACCACTTTCAATCGAGAACTCATTATTGTGTTTGTAACCCACATGTGACAAATAATAATAATGACAATAATAACAATAATAATAGTAATGTAGTTGTAGTCAACTTTTAATCTGAATGGGCAAAATTGCTAATATATGCTAGAAAAAAACCCACAAAAAACAATAAAAATTCTTCTTCTCTCTTTTTAGATCTGTCAGGTAAAATGTTCACCTTCCCACAANCTGGTTGATGAGGAATAACCACAGGAGACAACCAGTCTTTGACCAAGTTTTCCTCTCTGAAGAAACTGCAACATTCAGGCTACTTGCGAACCTCCAGAGACTTCCACAATAAATTAGACTGAGCAATCGCAGCTGCAGCAGTAACACTACTCACCTTAAACACCACTCTTTTGACATTCCTGCCGAATCAATTAAGCATTATGTGCTGTGTGAGAACTCAGGAAAAGCCCCTTGTGGCACGTTAGCTGCTTTCTGATGTAATGGAGGGCAACTTTTACCTCAACAGTCTGAGGGATTGAGAGTTTGGGCATATTGTAAAAGTCTAACCCAGCAGACAATGATGAACACTTGGGTCGCTTGGGATGCCATTTGCCCCCTTGATGTCCTGGGCCACGGTGCATGTGCCTCATGCTGTGCTGCGTTATACAGTCCTGAGTGAAACCCCGGGGCCTTATAGAGTTGAGCTTTCTGATCTGTATGAAAAAAGCAATGTGCCAAAATTTACCATATGGGTAAGACTTTTATTTAATCTATTTCAGGCAACAAGACTGAATTTTTATTTGAACCCAGAGAGCTCACAGAAGGCAGAAACATTTCATTTAGAAATCCATTTAACAAAAGATTGAATGGAAACAGTCTTTTTCAGAGCAAAATCCTAAAAAACAAAATATTGCATCTAGGCTTCTTAACACATCACTTGTAGACAGTTTGCAAGGCACTATTTGTGTACAGCGTGTGTGCACAGCCTTGGATTTGTCAGAACAAAACCAGTGTTGAGACAAAACAAAACATCAAGATCAGCTTTTCTTGACAGAAATCGTAGTAGTAATACAATCTTGCTTAGTAACCAGTGTTAAAAATAAAAGTTAAGAGAAATCATACAATTAAGCACAAATAGGCCAACATTCATGATAGGCATATATATCAATTTATTATAAATTTCTAACTTCACAACGAGTTAATTTTCTGGTGAGATAGAAAGCGAAACCCTAACCACCTACTGTTCGATAGGACAATAACTTGTATCCGCAGACTTGCAAAAGTACAAACAAACACATGAACAAGCTTAACTTACCTCATTAGAGAGTGCAGCTGCAGTAGAGCACGTCCGGGCCTGGCGTCAGTCAGTGGTGTGAAAATTAACTCGTTATAACGAGAAAACGATTTTGTTTTCTTGTTATAACATGATAATTTAGTCATTATCACGACATAACGGATTTTGTTATCACATGATAACGACAAAATGATCTCATTATAATGAGAAAACAGAGGAGAATTATCTCGTTATAACGAGAAAACGAAGCGAAAAAAATTAAGTTGAACCATGGCTCTTTAGGGCTTCCGTAAATTAGAACATTTGAACACGTGTGTAAGTTAACTCATAAACATACTTATTTAAACCCAAATCGTGATCTTTTCCTAAACCTAACCAAGTAGATTTGCTGCCTAAACCACACCAAAATGTGAACGTCAAGCACGGGTTAGAAAGGCTTTCTGTCAGATATCTCTTTGTGTCTGTATGAGACATCGAGGGCCGTGACAAACCATCGATATTTGACGTCCTAGGAATGAAGAACTGCTTTTCTGTACATGCTACATCATAATTCTTTTCCAGGGCAACACTGAAGCAATCTTACATGAGCACACACACACACACACACACACACACAGCAGGAAATAGGCTAAAATCAACAGCGGTTCTTTGGTAATGGGAGGATAATACAACTGGAGAGGGTGTAAGGGCTTGCAGATTGTGTGTGCAGATAATATCATCACATTCAAGATAACAGGATGTCTCTGACTAAATGTTCTGCTTGGGGCAAAAAAAGGCACAGCATATCCCTCTTGTGGCACCAGACTCTGCGATGGCGACAGCTGCTCCGTCCTCCTCTCTTCCCTCCTCTGCCTCTGGATCACCTTATTATCATGTTGTACTTACGAGCTAACATATCTTGTTGCTCACACCTGCCATTCTGCGCCTGTCCACCAACAGTCAGTGTTGACTTCATGGCCTCTGCTCACCTGAGTACGTCACCTGCCTGCCCAGCTGCTCCTTATCTGTTATCAGTGTGTACTGTGTTGAATTCATTACAATCTAGAGCATATATTCTGTTCAGCTTTCTTGTTCAGCCCTTTGAATTTGTTGCTGACTTTGACCCTTTTTCAGATCAAGACTATTTTTTTATCACCTGTTCTACCTCCTTCCTAATCCTCTTTCTTTGGCTACCAGATCTGCCATCCACGGTCAACACGCTGCTTTTGGCACTCGCATGTGTACATCTGGCGCACGCTGACTCGACATGCGGTAATATAATTAGCTTAACCTTGCTCTCCTTTACATTTTTGCATGTGCATATGTAAGCGTAGAGCAAGAAGCGTGTGCACATTTGCATGCCCTTGAGAGGCAGGCGGGTTGGGGCAGCGAGGTATTTGTGTTAGAAAAGAGCGAGATCAATAACATCCTGAAAAGAGAGCAACCTCGGGGATACAATCCGCACCACTTGAAAGGAGAGGAGAGAGGAAAACGGAAACTGTTGCCTATGTTTATCAAAACAATGGATTTCAGCAGGGGATATCAATCTATTTTTCACCACGTTCTGTGAAAAGATACAGCACAAACATGAAATCAGGTTGGTTTTTTTTTTTTAATCTCAAAAGACATACACATTAAAAACATTTATATCCATGGAGACCTGTCCATTTGGCTGCAATAAACTATACTTTTTTGTTTTGTTTGGCTATTGCACAGTTGAAAATCTGCAGTGCTGACTGATCAAAGGACACAATCACAAAACGGCAGAGCTTGGACAAAATTATCTATGCTTTCTTTCTGAAGAATTACTCATTCTACATACCAAGCTGAATATAAAGAGATTTGTTCTGAACAGTAGACACTTTAGAAAATCAAATGGCTTGTCTTCTAAAATATGTTTTTTTTGTTTTGTTTTGTTTTTTGCTACAAACACATTATACTTTTTTTTTACAAGCTATTTTTCACGTTAGGATTATCTCTGTTTTTAAAATACACAGCTATGTACAGTCATAATTACATAAATACAGTCATTATTTCTCTCAGAATGATTCGTGAATGAAGCTCTCGATAAGCAGCAGCCACCGTGGCCTCAGAGGTCAGTTCACATGTTAGTGGCCTTATCTATACCCAACTCCACCTGCGGCGGGGTCCTCTCCCAGCCCTGTCGAATGCGGGTCAGGGTTCGGTCCACGCAGGGCAGGAGGATCAGCAGCTTGAGCACCAGCACCACGGAGGGAACAATCAGACAGAGCATGTAGCCCGGAGGAGTGTACCATTTGTACGTAGAGCGTTTGAGAAATTTGTTCCAGCCGTACAGGTAGCCGTGTGTCGTGCATATGAGCAAGGTCAAGTGGCCCAGCTTGGACTGAAAAAAAAAAAGAGATATTAAATGTTAGTTTGTTAGTTAGTTGTTTGCCTTTCCCTTCCAGAAGTTGTTGTCCATCTGCTTTTTACCGTAACCTAGTAAATATAAGATAAGAACTTATTAATCCCAAAGGAAATTCTTGTGCTCCATAAATGACAGCAGCAAAAAATACAACATGCAACTCTAGAGCATGAATGAAGTACAATGCAGAGTGTCTAAGTATAATTGCAAAGGAGCAGTATCTAAATAAGTCAGTACAGTAGTGAGCCAGACAGACAAAGTAGTGAGCAAACATAGAGCAAGCGTAAAGCAAATATTGCACCTGATACTGAAAGTAGTAAGTCTTATTCGACCAATTTAAAACAGCAAATACTTAATCTGCCTTTATCAAAAAATATTTCATGTAAACTGATACCTTTTACTGTATATTTTTCACAAACATTCTCACAGATCATCAGGGTTATCCTTACCTAGACCTCTATCTCTGAGTCTCATTCCCTATCTGGGCTCTACCTAAGGACCTGGCCTTTACACAAATGGACCTGTGACCTGTACAGTATTAACAACCTTCTCCCAGAGGATTATATCAGGTATCATAATTCTATTTAATGAATAACTTAACATTTCAAATCCTGGGCTAAAGTCAGCCAGGCTTTCACTCTGTGCCTCTATTAGTCAGCTCCTTAACTAGACTCTGGGGAGATGAGTGCCAGTGACATATTGCTTTTACAACACTTTGATTACTGATGAAAAACTCTGACACTCCAAACACAGATTATCACAAAGGCCCTAAATCACGTTTCTCACTGATAGTAAGAGCATGACTGATAACTCTTAACAGCTTAGAGGTGAACATAAGCACACACGCCCGCACTAACACGCGCACTTAAAGGACTGTACATTTCCAGCTGCGCTCTGACCTGAATGAAGCTGAACTCTCTCCAGCTGAGAGTGCCTCCCACCGAGGGCAGAGATGTTAGTCCTAGCAGGACATAAAGAAAGAAGCCAAGGATTCCCAGCATATAGAAAGAGTCTGTGGCCCATGCTTCCGTTTGATCAAAGTCCAACGGTGTGGTTTTGTTCTTCAGCTGAGGAAGAAAGAGAGGCAGTACTGTGAGTGTAGTGACTCTCCTGCTGAGCTGCAGATCATATTCTTCTATGTACAAGAATCATGGAAACAAGGTTTGAACCGGCCTGCCGTACCTCATCCACCACAGTAGAGATGAGTTTGTGTCTGACATTATAGCGAATAGGAATGATGAATGTGTAGATGGCATGGAGGAAAGCTATGCCGAGCGCAACCAGACCCATCTGCTTCCTGCATAGCATCCAGCGGTCCAGCCAATGAGGGAAGCGCCTGGAACATGTACAAAATGAGCTTCAAATATGATTCACTTTTTTACAAGAAATTGCACAGATAGTGAACATTTTTGTCCTGGTTTGGAGTCTGACCTGTACTTGGTCCCTCTGTAGAGCTGAAGGAAAGCAGCTATAACACCAGGCAGGTAACACAGGGACAACATGATGAGAGACACAATGGGAAACACCTGAAAGATGATAAACATAGAAGACATCATCTTAAGGGAACACAAAATACAACTGGACACTAAACCAGAAAAGGGGGAATCATTTACCTTGTTGCCCAGGGTTATCGTGATTCTGAAGGAGATGTCTCTCCCGTCTTCAACATATGCGTAGATGACATCTCTAATGAGCAGGTAGAAGAAGAAGAAGGCCATGAGGCCGGCGGCCACACCCAGCGGCAGCCTCCACTCCTGGAACAGCCGCAGAGGGAAGTCCTCCAGCTCTCTGGCCGCCGAAAGAGACCCTTTATCCAAAACGGTGACGCCCAGCTTGGTGGCCATTTCTGCCACTGCCCGCTTTGCTTCTGCGCTGTTTCCACAGAGGAATACCTGGAGCGTGGAGGTGTGGGTTAGTTTAAAATGGACTGCAGTATAGTTGTGGATTGTTTGAAGAGCAAGGCTGGTTAGGTGATATTCTATGTTTTTAATATTGTCAACAAATAGCATGACACAAACAAGCCCAACAATGAGTTAATCCATTTCTGATGACATAAATTTTAAATTAGTCTAAAATAAAGGCCAAATATTTTCCTTAAAAACCTGGTAACTGTAGTTTTTAGCAAACATTTTCAAACAAGAATAAATAGTTCATTTGTCATTAACTATGTTCAGCCGCAGATTTGATGCACTAGTGAGTAATTACAGCAGAGGAATGCTTTATGTGGGAATGAGTCACAATAAATGATAAAAGCCCATGTTCACCACAATGAAGGAACATGTCTCTCAGTCCAAGCAGCAGGACTCTGAGGTCTATGTCACAGAGGCTATCTCAGGCTTTGGCTATACAGGCAATTACTGTTATTGGGATAAGCGTATTGTAGTTTCTTTTATCCTGGTATTTGTTGAAAGAAGAAAAATAGAGTTTACTACCTGACTCATCTTTAATACTAGCAGTATCCAGTACAATAAATAATCAGTAGCGTGCTTCTAACATCGTATAATGTCGGCAAGTACTTGTTTAGTTTTACCTGGTTTCTCAAACTCTGAAAGGTTTTTGCAATCATATCAGTAATAAATCAAATAAAAATGAGTGCATCTTTTCTTCAAAAATTCCTCATGATAACAATAAAAAAAACTGAAATATTTTCCTCCTGCTGCATTCTGATCAGCTTTTGTTTTTCACTTGCTAATAATTACTCTGAGAATATTGTTAGATGGCTCACAAGCCCTTTTTAGAATATGTGGCATATGACTGCATGCGCACCAACATTATCTGTCTACAGATTTGCCCTCATTGTTTGCTGATCTCCTCAGAGCGGTTTCAGTCATTTGGAGATGAAGCCACTGGAAGTGTGTGACTATGTAAAGACACATGTGTACTATACATATGTCGTTCAGTATGTAATCCTATTTCTAGATCTCACCATGCTGAAGGTTATTACCACGCTGACGGCTTTGTGATAAGACGATTAAGTTGTTTTCAAAGGGGAAGAAAACCGAATCATGAAAAGGGGTGAGAGATAGAGCGAGCTAGAGAGAGTTAAAGAGAGAGAGAGAGCACTTTGACAGGCGTATAGTGGAGGCAGTAGGATTGAGCAGTTTTCCCCCAGGTGTGTGTATAAGTGGACCGGGCAGCCAGCCATGTCTCCCTACATTACTGCACCAGGAACAGCAGGGGACGGCCGACAGACTAAATCTCCATCTGAATGTAAATGTGACAGAGGCACTGCCCCGCTGTGGATCTAATCAAATTGCCGACTGGGGAATAGCACACACTTACAAGCATGTGCGTCCAGATATATACTGTACCTACATTGATAAAGACACACACATTCAAACAAACTACTCGTGTTCTCTCGCAGCTACCTGTTTTCAAAGAAAATAGAGCACTGCAGTGGTATCTGTGTGTGTGTGTGTGTGCGGGGGGTTGTTTGTGTTGAAGAGGATTCGAGGCAGATTCAGGTTTAGTCTCCAGAGGTTCCAGCATGTTTGTGTTGCTCTTTGTAGCTGTGAAACGGAAGCTGCAATAAACACTGGTCTGTCTACTTTGTAACATCATAAAGTGTGTTTGTTTGTTTGTGTGTTTATACAAGCGCCGGCTTCATTTTTCCCTCGGATTGTTATGGAAAGACGGCAAAAATCAATCATCTGCAGCAACACAAATGAAATCAATTCCTAAATTCGGCGTTGGTGGATGGTGAAGCTTTCATCTTCTATTATTAACAAGTCTGAGAGCCACTTATCCCATTGTAATCCAGGAAATGATGAAAGCAGTTATTGTTGCTCGGGTTTGAAGTCAAACATGTGTCATCATAAAAAGATCAAGTTCGTAATCTCCCCTCCTGTTACTGCTCTGTCTCTGTATCTTTGCTCTAGTCAGTCAAAGCCTTCGTTAATGCTCTGAAGATTCCTGGCTCTGTTTCGCCTTGATCCCACTGACGTCTTTTAACAGATTCCTTACTTCTTCTTCCTCTCTCACCTGTTTTCCTGCCAGAAGTCCATTCTGCAGGGCCCAGGCAGACAGCGTGTTAAGGCCTTTCACCACAGCCGCTCCAGGGACCAGGCTGAAATACACACAACAAGGACTTCAGCCGCTTTTGTTTCTGTCTACACATTCAGAGATGGGGAAAGGAAGGGGTCTCAAAATGGTGAAAATCAATGTTTCCACTTCAACAGAAAAGACACACAGCGATGCCGCTCTGCCTTGGGAGCTGCAACCCTGTGCATTTTTTTTTTCATTTCTTTCGGATTCAGTTGAGAGTTTTGATGTCTCATGCTCTAAGTGGCGTTTAGGAGCACTTTTCCAAAAAGACATCCAGCATTCAGAAAAAAGTGGCACCCACTGTTGCAAAATGGTCGCTGACTCAAACCTAGATTTGTCAGGTGAAAAGCTAAGTCTTTGTAGATCATGACAAAAGAAAAAAAAACACTTTAAGTTACAGAGGTTGGAAGCTTTTACACATATATTATATTTGTGAATGAGACCCTTCATTTCCTCTGATTTCACAGGAGTCTGTTACCTCTGCAAGTAGGCAGCATTGGCATCTGGGTACATGCCTTTCCTCAGGTTGTTACTGAGGTCAACCAGCACCTGGGAATCATGCATTGACAGAGGAGAGGAAGCAGAAGACAAAAGTAGTTAAATCTGTTCAATTAACTCGTATCTCCTACAGATTAATGTTAGAATAAAGGGAGAATGTTGAGCATGTCAGAACTTATAATATTGACTGTACAAGCAGCACTGCTCCCAGTCGACCACACACCTAATGAAGTCATTACACTGTGCAATATTTCATTCAACTGTGCAGTATTTCATTTCATCTAATCTTAATTCAACTGTCTGGTCTATAGTGCATATGTTGTTCCCATATTTCATATAATTCTAATGTATATTTGTTAATATTTTTAGCTTGTTTAAAATGGTAAACAGGTGTTACTTTTATATTTATTTTAGTAAAATTGTCAATACTTATTAGACCTCTCTTATTCATATTGCTCTGTTGTTTATTTACTATTTATCCACTCTATCCTACTTTCTGCTGCACAATGGGAACTTCCCCATTGTAGTAAAGGAATACCTAATCTTATTTTATCTTGTGATACAGATATAAAAAGAACTGAGATGATTACACTTCTTTAAAGAGTAACCTGAAAGAAATGTGTCCAACTATTGTACTGCTGTAATTACATTGCTTTTTAAACTAAAGTGGATTACATATTGTTACACTATCAGTAATTACTTTTATAAATATTTCTGATTTGAGTCCATTTCATTGTGTTATATTTTAAGATTGCTTTATTTTACTCTTTCAGATATGAATTATCTACACTGAATACATAATGTTTTAATTATGTTATTTAATGTTTTTATAATCTTATATTGTTCAAAGTTTTGTTGTCCTGAAATGTTTTTATCTCGATTTTCTCATTTTTATCATTACAAGCTGTTACTTGTGCTACATTGTTTTGTCTTTAACCTTGTTCTGCCTTTAAGATGCATTTAGTGTCTCAAATCATGAGTAAACACAGCAGTACAAGCATGTGGAACAAAAACAATGTAAAGCTTGTGCAACAGTAAAACCTGCTTGTTCATTTTATTATGAGCAAAGAGCGTGTAACATAACTTTTATTGTCATGGTCCTAACAATGGGTGTGTAAAAGCCATAGTGTAAATGCATGTGACAACATGGTGCGCAAACTCCACCACAGTTACTGCGAACCATGAAATAAATTGACTGGAAGGAAATGGCCTTTAATTTCTAACTAAGAAGTTTGAATAAATCTGAGTCATGGATTATTTTGTTGATACATTTCCTGAGAACTGTGAGTAAACTTCATTCATTCCAATAATAAACTTTGGTGTGTACCAACCTGACGACTGGAACCATTCCAAGGGATCATAAGGAAATCTTGATTGTTTAAAGACGAAACATACTTCACAATAAAGTAAGTAATTTTTTTTGGCTAATCATTGATTGTTTCTCGCTGAAAACTGGATACTGGAACCTCTGTAGCCTCCAAAACATATTCAGAAGAAACAGTCTGAGAGTGAATTATCAGTCTTTGGTTGAACTACTCAAAGATCAATGACATTGGCAATGAGGTCACTTTTTCTTTCAGCTCATGATGTGAAAAGTACAGAGCCCCTACAGGGACATGGGCAAAAAAAAAAAAAACTTTCAGTATCTTGTGCTTACAAGAAGTTATCTGGTGCACAGGAAATACTTTTTGCTCATGTCCCTTTAGGGGCTCCGTAGAAAAAATCCGCTGACTTAGTTGATACTGATCAGATGATGGCACGAAACCAAAAGCCTTGTTGTGGCTTATTTATTATACTGTATACGTTTTTGCCCCAGATGAACTACTCCATCACTGTCAGATGTTACCAATAAAGCAGCACTATTACTCCATAATCAGCTAATGTTTACTTAAGTTTTGTAAATGTTTTATAAAAGGTCCATAAAAGTAGTAGTTTATACGTGCAACATAAAGCAGTGCTGGTTAATCAGTGTTTACATGGCACGTACTGGGGTCAATAAGTTGACTGTTGAGGGAAAAATTTTTTAAAAAGCATGTTCCGGCTTCAACATATACTACCCTCCTTGATTCAGCAACACAAACTTTTTACAGTATTTATCAGTCTGTAATTGGTTAATAGTTCCTCATTGTTCCCTGTTCACCACTCAGGATTTTGTGTAACTCAGTGTTACAGATTCTACACTCACCTTTCCTTCGAGATGAGGTGCAAGGGTCTCCAGGAATCCATAGTGTTCTCGGTGAACACAAACAAAGATCAGACTGGCTGACTGGGCAGCTGCTGCGTGGCTCATCACCTGGATAAAACACATGTTCAACACATAAAGACACACGAATGTGAGCAAAATACTCTTTTCACATTCTGACAAACTGGATGTAGTATGTTTCGCCATGTGTCGTACCTGAGCGCCATGAGGCAAGGGACCGCAGCTGTGAGGTCTGCGGCTGCCGTACACCACCTCGTAGCCAGACTGCAGCAGACGCTGGCCCAGGGAGCGCCCCAAGTCCCCCGTCCCGAAGATACACAGCACCTCTGGCGCAGGGGCAGCTGTCGCACCCAGAGGATGCAGCGACACTCCATTTTGCTTCATCTCTTTCCCCACAGTCATGTTCATAGACTGGTTAGCAGTCTCTGCTGTGGAGCTCTTACTACTGTGGAATCTGACCTGTACACTCACTTGTCTATCTTTGGATCTGGTATTTAACCCACTTCTATCTCCTGTAACACCATATGTGGGTGTGAAGGGGGAGGTGTATTTGTTTATTACACCTGTAATCAATACCTGATATCTTGGTGTTCAGCATCTTGTCATATGACTCTATATCTGTCACTGTAAATCATTGTGGTCTTATGATCTTATACTTATATCTTTGATTATTGTTTGTGATCTCCGGAGATTGATTCAAACATCAGGACTTTGAACTGTAGATCACTTGTATGGGCACTGTTGAGGAAGGATTAATCTCTGATTCCTTTTTTTTTATTATTATTACATTTTATCACTTCTTAGAAACACAGACTGCTTTAAAGGTGATATCTAGTTCAGCCAGAATTTGACTTTCACATTTGACAGAATCCTGTTCTGTTGCTTTCCAGGGCTGCCTTATTCCATTTCTTCTGTTTCCACACTAGGAATGGTACCACGTGGGAGATCGTGGCCCACAGATTCATTATCATTTCAAAACCCACTGTTCCAACCAAACGACTGGCAAGAGAATTCGTGCAAATTTAGTGTTCATGTCCCCATGGCTAAAACATCTGCAACGTTGTGACACGAACTGACTCAATAGAGCAGAAATAAAGCTTGGCACATATGTGAGTGTTTTGCTCTTTTCCTTTATATGAATGTATGTATGTGTGTCCATGCATGTTCGCGAGTGTGAGCTGAAATGGGTCAGGATGATCAGAGCTGAATCTCTGCTGTGATGTGCAGCACCTGGGGTTTTGGCTCTGCAGACAGGGTGACTACCTGGCTGTAGAAATGACACATAGCATCACATCAACTTTACCGACTATTTGCACAAAAATACGCTCCTCGCCATAAAAGCTGGCCTCATTGAAATCACAATGTGCACATACATAGCCGGCGATATTTATGGCAGACAAGCAACGCGTTAGCTCAGGAGCTTTTACAGTCAAGTCCATAACTAAAGCATTAATGTCTACCTGGGGGGGGTATCGCAGCAAAATGAGAAATCATTTTATGCCTAACCTTTAAGGCATCCATTCACTTGTAGCACTGTTAGAATAGACCTGATAGCAGATCCACTCCGATGACTCATTTACTAGCTCTGCCTCCAGGGAATCTCTTTTCTTCTCCTATTCGTGGTCTTCCTAAAACACACTTCCTCTCTCTTCACACAGCCACTTTCCTACAGTATCTTTTTTTTTTGTTCTTTTCTTCTTTTCTTTCTATCTTTCTTTTGCTCTATATACTCTCACTCGCTTCCTGTTTTTCAATCTCTCTCTAAGTAAACAACTAATAAATTCAAAGATATAATCCCAAGAAAAGCCTCTTCCTTCTTCCTTCTTCCTTCTCCTGTATTTGTCCCAGTGATCTAGACTTCTCGCTCTCAAGATTAATTATCCTTTATCACCCGGTCAACCACTAACCCCCATTATTAACCCGTTGAACTCTTTTAAGGACAATCATTTCTCCTTGCAAGCTTCCTCCAACTAACCCTTGTGATTTGGTTGATTAGGTGGCACGTGTGGTTACTGGACAAAACAACAACACGAGTTTTTCATGTCACGTTCCAGAATGACACAAATGCAACAGGAGAGAAGGGCAACTTGTGTATGTGTTTGCAGTGCACCAAAAAGCCAACTGGGCTGAGAGGATTCATTTCATCACTTTGTTTTAATAAAAGAAGAGTACAGAAGACAGTCAACAATGTCTTCTGGCACGGTCTTTGTTACTACTTTGTTACCTGCAAATCCCTGGTGTGTGAGTAATATGCAATTTTAATCCTGTGCAAGAATGGCAGACTTTGCCATGAATAGCTCTGTTTTATGCTCCACCAACACCCGAGGGAAATATCTGGCTCTTTATTTGCTAAATGTTCCGCTGTGTTCACCAGCTAGTTTACTTTATGTGCCATTTGTGCTGGAAAGACTGAAAACAGCTCCCTTCTATGCCTGTAAACACTGATGCAAGTGACTAGTGTGAAGCAAACTTTTGAGCCAAAAGACCAAAACAAAATGTTAAAAGATGCTAAAATGCTGGCTAGGGTTAAAGGACACTGTGGAGTCAGTGATAATTCTCTGTTGACCCCCACACAGTCATTTGCATTTACCAGGTCTCCCCTATTTGCCAGGCTGTTCCTAATCAGGGCACGCTCTCTCTCTCTCTCTCTCTCTCTCTCTCTCTCTCTCTCTCTCGCTCTCGCTCTCTTTAACCCTAATATCAAGTTTTAACCTTCAAACAGCTCTTTGAAGTTACAAGTTCCTCACTCTGTCCTCACTCTGCTGGTTAAAAACTATGTTGCAAGTACAAACACACATACACATACACACACACACACACACACACAGACTCTCCGAAGTTGAGTCCTTGAAAGTTTCCTTGGATTTGAAACCATGTGAGTGTTATGTGCTTATCTGAAAACATCTTGCGACATTTAGCAGCAATGCTCTCTGGGACATGTTTACATCAAACACATGCTGAACTGCCATTTTATAAATGCCAGGGCGGAGTCGCTCACGTGAGATACTGAGCTCCAATTTTGTCAGCGTTGTGTTGGATCAGCCTGCAGTGGATAACTAAAAAAAAAAAAAAAAACTCCCATGCAATAGTGGACATTAAACATTTATTCTGGCAGCTTAAAAGAAAAAAAAGAAGAATTCTCATTTGCAGCTCTCACTGACAACACTGCGCTGCATGCCCTGCAAGCAAGAGTGAACTGCTGTGGTGCTGAGGCCCAGTTCCCAGGGGGAATAATTTGGGAGTTTCCAGCTGTTTCCAGCTGTCAGAAGGCACGCGGAATGATATGAGGCATGGTTATTAAAGACAGTCTGTAAAGACATGGTGCATATTTTGTGTGCATTTGTATCGTTCACGCTGTTATAACGGACGAAGACCAGCCTTCAGGATAGATGGGTTCTGAGGGATTTCTGTTATATGATGGCTACTACTTTAATGCATTAGGAATGAGGTTCAGATTGAGGTTCTGACTAGGCTCAGGTTTTGAAAACGCAGGCAGACACAAAGGTAGGAAGGCACAGAGAAAGATACTGTAAATACAATGAGACACAAAGACACAGAGAGAGAAAAGCAGAGGGAGTGGGACACAGGAAGTGAGACAGAAGGTAACGCAACTTAGGGAGGCAGAAATCGTGCCTCAGTAGAACAAAGAGGCTTGTTATAACCAGAGTTTCCCACAAGTATTCCCAGAAATATTCTATAAATATTCCATTACCAGCTTTCCACACAGACACGCCTGGGATGTTCATTATGAAACACTTAGAATGGGTTTAAGCAGAATCAGAAACAGTTTGGATGAAAGTCTAACCTATTTCTGCAGATGTTTGTCTTTTTGCTGCTTAAGGGCTGTTGATATTTAAACCGATAGTTCATATGCATGTACACATGCTTTTCTCAGTATTTGGGGGATTTGTTATGTTTCTACATGTGTCGTTGTGTATGCTTGGCGTAACATGATCTCCATCTCCACCGCAGGCCTACACACCATACAGAAACATCTCCGAACTCAGAGAGCCTCATCCTCTATCTCTGCTTTAACAGGATGAGCATTGACTGCATGTTTGAAGTTCAGAATCTTATCTGGCAAGCCAAGCGGCAGAAATCAGAGGCGGGGAGGAGCTGCATGAAACTGCAGATTTAGAGATTTTCCTCTCTCGTCCGACACACATGGCTGCTGAATTATATGGCCTTTTTTTTAACAACTGAAGGGGGGACTGAGACACTTTGAAAATATCTCCACAAAGACAATGCTTGGACTTATCCTCTTCCTTGGAAAGCAAGATTTGATCATTCGTTTGCTTCATCTAAGTCCTTCCTTTCCCCCTTTGCACCCCACGTCACTCTTTGCATGATCTACGACAGATGAAACCGTTTTGGTCGCTGCCATGCTGCGAGAGTTTGAGATTGAAACCTCTGATGTATCTGTGTCATTCTATATAATCATATCTTTGACAAACAGCTGTGGTCTGCAAATAGCATGCGTCCACGCAGCTCCTCCTTGGCGGCTGCAGGGAAATCGGCAGCCCCATTATAAGGCTGAAATAGGCCTAAAGAATTTTTCGCCTCATCTCCTCAGCCTTACCTCCAGTCGAGTGAAAGAGCTGACAAGGTAGGAAAAAGCTGACACAGAAGTCTAATTCTATAAGGATGAAAACCTCATACTCATCAGAGGTGCAATTTCCCTGCTCCGTATTTTTACAGCAGGAAGGGTGAAGGAAGATACAGCGTGCTAAGCAATTTGCACAAATGTAACGAGCTGTACGTGATTAATGGTGATTAGGTAAATTGCTGTTGTTCTATGTACATTTTCACACCAAATCTATAGTTAACAAGGGGGGAAGATTCTCCTAGCAAGGGAGAATGCCATTTGTTCTCAGTTCCCGTCACACTGCCTTCTGGGATACCATGTCCAAATGAGTTTGTTCACATAGACTCGTGATTGGCGAAAAATAATTACGAGCCTGCAGCGGGCCCGTTAGATCAGTCGCATGGTAACTAAGTTTTACTGAGGTCTCGTCTGTCATGCCAGTCTGCCTGTCTCTCTCTCTTGCATCTATATGTGAAGGACTCATTGGCAAAAGCAGATAAACAGATATCTTAATTTTTTTCATAAATCATGTTTTTTGTGCACTCCTGGGAAAATCAATCAAACTAGTGTTGGGTTGTTTTGATAAGATAGCTCAATTTCTTTTAATTAAAGAAATGGCGGATGAGCTGTACTCAAGGGAATATCAATCAAGCTGGTTGTTTTCATACGATAGCTCAGTATTTTTTTTTTTTCTTTCTATAAATCAGGATTTTTGTGCACTCAAGGGAATATCATTCAAACTGGTTTTGGTTTATTCATCTTACGACTGGTGTTGTAAGACTGGTGAGATTTTATTTAGAATGATCGACCTTAAGATTTTCATTAAATCAAACCCCTCTTATGATGCTATTTATGTTTGGCATTTCTTCAGAAATACCCATTCAACATATTTGCATTCAGTGATTATCTCTGTGTAGTTGTATTTGGTGGTGGAGTCGGTCATTTCCACGCTGGATTCAAATTACCTTCAGACACACACGTTCACAGAAAATGAGACAGCATGTAATCTAGTAATAACAGCTTTGTTGTTTACTGTTCACTCTTTTGATAGTGTATTAAAGCTGTATGCAGATTCTGCTAATGCAAACAGAACTGCCTCCCACCACTGGTTCACATTAAAGGTGTTCAAATGGGGGGAACACAGGGTGGTTTTATTATGTAACAAGACAATGTTCATTTTAATTATTTCTTGACAGCGGATCAGTTTTAAATGTTGCATGAAGCAATGAAACAAGATGTAAGAGGCTGCACTTCCTGCTACTATGAGGACAAGTACCGTCAATACCTGATCCATACATCCTGCCTGATTGGTCATTTGCATCAGGTCAGCTCCTAACACCGATGATTGATGGGTTACTTTAGCCCTAACTCTTCCCCAACAAATTACATTCTTGATATGGTTGCAATTATTTCTGACTGAATGCAACATGAATTTCTTTGTCTGCGCTGTAAACAAACACACCAGTTGCTCTTCTGTTGTTTTTCTGACTAAGCTGCTGCTCAACGAGTGTTTGCTATAGTATTAAGCTGCGTCTGATGTGAACACAGATGTTGCTTAATCAACCAGGACTTTCAACTGTAAAAGATTTATTGACAATTATTAACACTCATAAAAGTGGTATCATGAATTCTGGTATTTCAGAATCCAGTGATTGTAATTGTAGTAATACATTAAGTAATACATTTATCAAATAGACATGTGAACATTATGTCAGACTGTTGTTTTTCTGTGAGTAACAGTCGGTTTGGTTTTGATAATATCAGCGCACACATCTCTCTCCTTACGCCCATGAAAATGTGTTTTGTGGTGATTTTGCGGTAACAAACTGCTATAAAGTTGTCATAAAAGACGCTGCATTTTCTGCCTGTGGTGTGGTTATTTCACCACCCAGTTTGAATGCAAACAAAACCCAGAGAGCAAAACCGCATGGAATCCAAATCTCAAGGCACGTTCAACGAGAAAATATATTTGTTTAACAGTTTTGTAGAGCTGGTCTATCTTTGGCTGTCTATGTGCCTGCCTGTTTGTCTGTCAGCGCGTCTGTGCGATGGCTACCCGTCTATCTCTGTGTCACCAGAGTATGTGGCAATTCAAGAGACAACATGATTTCCAGGGATTTGCCTGAATTGAAGTGTATTGTGATGTTAATGTAAGAGCTTTTGTCACTTCAATTTCTCTATAATTGTGTGAGAGAGAAAAAAAAACCTTTTTAGTAATTCAGAACCATCTCGTGTTTCCAATGTCTCGTGCCTCCATGGAGAAAATGCAACCCTACATATTGACGGCACTGATAACAGCACACCGGTTTCTCGTGCATTCTGCCGTTTCATGTCGATTTTTAATGGAGAAAGAGAATTATTCATTGTCTTCTACAGTGCACTAATCTGTTAGGTCTGCAAGACTGTCATTCTCTCTGCCATCCTACTGTATGTGATTCTATTATGTTCTATTGTGCCGAACATTCCTGCGCTTTCATTCGACATTGTGTTTCCAAACAGCAGATGGCTTGCTAGCAGCGATAAGAAGCAGACATTTAGCAGATAAATGAATAAATAAAAATGATGATTGGGTGTAAGATGTAATATTCATATAACACCAAGCTGCCATGAGAAAAACTGGTTTTCCTCACTGTCTCTTTTCTCCCTGTGTGTGTGTGTGCGAGACAAAGGAAGATTCTTCCAGAGTGAAGTATTTCTCTGGCAGTCTGTAGGTTTCATTTCAGCACATTACACGTTAATGGAAAATATGTCTTAAAATAATTGGTGCTGGATGTGTGCGTTAATCACCTAATTTTGAACTGGAAATTAGTTGCAATACATTTTTTCTTTACTTATTTTGTCGTCTGTGTGTGTGTGTGTGTGTGTGCCTGTTACATGTGTAGATCTGCAGAGAGGGAGACAGAAAGAGAACCACTATGCTGGCGTATGTCCTTGTCGTTCAGGAAAATATATTTTGAGAGAAGCACAAATAATTAATGACTTGCGGCAATCACATATTAGAGAATTCAAGCATGAATGATGTGTGTGGATGTGTGCGCGCGCATGTGTGTGTATGTGCATGAAGTTTGTGTGTCGCGTCCTTGCTCGGAAGCTGGCTGAAAAATGCAGCGCATGCAAACCTGAAATGGCAGGTGTCGGCAAGAACAGGTGAAAATCAACACACTGGATGATGTATCGTGTGTCTTTGCGTGTGTGTGTGAGAGAGAGACTTTATAGCATACAGGATATATTTTTGACAAAGGTTGGCGTGAAACTTGCTGTACAAACTATTATACATTAGACTCTTATTTCCTCCGAATCTATATCCACTTCAATGTGTAAATGACTGCTAAAATATTCCATTTGATACAACTGACCCCATTTAGAAGGGCACAGATGGAAAAAGAGCGGAGAGGGAGACATGCAGTTTAAATTTGCATCAGTTGCACTTTATGCATGTGCGCACGAGTGTGTGTGTGTAAGAGAGAGAGAGAGAGAGAGAGAGACAGGGAGTAAGAAGGAGAGACACTTTGTACAGTATGTGTGGGTTAATTGCTGCGTGACCAAGCTGAGAGCGGTGACCTCTGACCCATCAAGGGTCAGGCCCGGCCTTTTCTGATTGGCTTGCAGAAGAGAAAATGTATAATTACTCTGAATGCCCTTGCTGATGACCTTCATGTTCAGCAGAACACATTCAAGGCGCACATGTATAGACACAGGCACAAACACACACACAGTGTTGCCAGGAACTCAGTCCAACGCTTCTCACTTTTCAAACCAAGTAACACAGCAGTTTTTTTGTAGTAAAGTCATTGGTATTTCATATTTTGTCACATTTTCTCGAGTGAAAAAAAATGGTAAGAGAATATACAACAATATAGAGAACAAAATGAAAATATACTGAATAGTGCCAACAAACTTTATGTGTAAATGCTTACATGTGTTGATCATTCCCTATAAAAATGTTTGTCCTGGAACGTGTGGTTCTCCATGAGTGTGTTTGTCAGTTTGAGTGTGTGTGTGTGTTACTGAGAGGACACTAATCCCTCTGGCTCCGTCCAGGTCACGTATCCTGTCAGGTAGCTGTGGAGATTCAAAGAAAGAGCCGATGGAACGTCTTTGTGTCAGCACAGGAGTATAATTAGCCTGTGACTTCCTGAGCTGGAGATTGACATTTAAGTGTCATTCGCACTCCTCTGTCTTGGTGTACGTCCGTGTGTGCAAACAATGTATGCGCCCGTTCCTTTCTGTTTGTGCCAGGATTCGGTTCTCTATGCACACATGTACACACACACACACATGCACTTTAGAAAAGCCTCAGGACTAAATCCCCCCTTCTCTGTGTCATGTCTGAACCTGGCCATAATCTTGCTTGACACATTTTGACAGAAACTATGACATGATATCATATCAGGATGGCTTGGCAGACCCTAGACAGCCTGACTGCACTCAATACTAAATGGATGAGGAATATGCATTATGCAGTGTATCTTATTGTAATGTAATGGTGTTGTTTTGTGTTGAGCAGAGTTGTATTGTATTGTAGGATAAGGTTTTGTATTGTGTGAGGTAATGCATTGTGCCTTTTGGAAAGATGGTTTTGAATTGTGTTGTGTTTCATTGTGTCTCTCCCAAGGCCAATTCACACGAGTGCAGCTGACATGTCCTGAGGAAGTGCAGACAGTCTGTAAATGTTAATGTTAGAGAGGCTCAATATTCCTTTATGTACATGTGAATGTTTTTCCTTATAATGTGTGTGTGTGTGTGTGTGTGTGTGTGTGTGTGTGTGTGTGTGCCTTTCTCGCGTTAATGCCACGGAGACAATGTGTGAAAGCTGTCAGAGAACATCAGGTTCCTAAAATAGACACTCCCCATGGGAAAGAAAGGGGAAGAGAGAGAGAGAGAGAGAGAGAGAGAGAGAGAGAGAGAGAGAGATCGTAGAGTAGGTATTCACATTTACAAGACAAAAAGCCCAGATTCTAGGACAGTGACAGTGATTAATTATAGATTAGAGATTACACTAAACAGACAAGCACATGTGTGCGCACAAACACACATTGACTCCAACACACACACACACACAAATAGATACACTCACGCATCGACAGGCACAATGCCTTGTGGAGTTTCTGAAAAGTCTCTTGTTGTCACAGTACGCTAGAGGAAGGCAAAATGCCAAACATACAGCCGCTTCTTCTAATAATAGTTCGCTGTAAAAGAGGTTACAGTTTTACTATTTACACAAGTTTAAAGTGAACAACTGACAATGACACAACAAAGTAACATGCAGAGGGAAAAAAAGAGGGTTTGTGCAGTTTGTTAACTCCTAAATGATAAGAAACACTGTTCACAGTGATACAAAAAGGTTTTGACATCAAACAAATTATACGTCAGAGATTAAAGTCTTTTTAGTCAAGAACAATGTCTTCTTGAAAATTGCCCTTTGTCAGTGAGATTTTTGGGATGAAAAACAAATGACTGCCTGAGTGATAAAGAGTAAATCTGTTAATTAGTTTTAAAATTAGACATGAAACAAGCAAAAAGATTTCCCTCATTTGTTACCTTTACACATTTGGTCAATAGCAAAATGCAAGAAGCTGTTTCTGAAGTACAGGATTTAAAAGATTTGGAATGAAATATAATTTGCTGCATGATCTTTAGTTTGCAGTATTTTTAAGTGGTAACACGTATTTGTCAATACTTCACCTTGCCAGTCGTTTACCTTTTTCAAAACTCACTTTTCAAATGCATTCAGCGACCACATCTTTCAAAATTCAGTAACCGTTTTCTCGCTCAAAACTCTGTCTATCTTTACAAAATCCATTAATTTAAACATAACGCAATATCACTATAAATTCAACTGCACCATCTACATCTGAACGAATCAAAGCAGAGTGCTGATTCCCATTTTATCAGAGCATCCACCCAAGTGAATTTTAGGCCACGCATATACGTCAACAGGGCAAATGTTTGAAATGAGTTTTCTTTGTGAACACAGAGGAATTATTTCCCTCACTGAGGTGGAAAGTTTATGATCACCATCCGCATGATCAGATGTCTTTTTCTGGATGCAGTGAATGCTGGATGTATTGGTGGATGATTGCCAGGAACGAGGCTTGTAAAAAGTTGCTTTCCCAGGTGTGCTGCAGGAGAAAACATAAGGTGTGATGAGAACTTCTGGCAAAATGCAGAAGACAGTGTTGACTGGCACTGTTGTTTTTCTATGTCTGTAGCTTTTCTCTACACGTACTCTGTGTAAAGTGAATCTGTATACATTTGTTTGTATGGCAATGCTGGAACTGGTTTATGCAAAAAAAATAAAATAAAAGTTACTTCAGCTACAAGTTACACCTGCTACCTGTTGTTAGTGTTGTTTTAGGTTGAAGTGTTACTGCTGGGATGTTGTCAGTGTTCTGATGCGGCCTTAAGAGCTGCTCCTGAGATGTATGTGAGGTGTTTCGTTTGCATTAGCGCATTTCATGGTATAAGATTGGCTGTTATGTTGAGCTTCATGTTGGTCCACAGAACTCATAATAAGTGAACTCAGTATATAGAAATGCATGTTATGTATGTAAGTATGTTATGTAAGTGTGTATTACATTCACTTCTCATTATGAAAAATGTCCTCAGACTGAGAAAATTGATTTTATTACACGAGTGAAAGGTGACAAAATGTGAATAAAGGGAAAGTTAGAGACTTGCAGTGCAACTCACAGACCTTGAGGGAAGTTCCATTGTCAACTTGTGATTATACCTTTCACATTTTATCTGCACGTTCACTGCTGTAACAAGCAATGACAAAATGACTTTAATAAAAAAAAATCATGTGAAATTCATGTTCACTGTGATGGATTATATTTCATGTGTCTTTTTTTTTTTTTTAACATTCTGCAACAAAAATGAAAAAGAAAATGCCTTCTTTTAAATCTAAAACACACCACCGTTGTTTGCATAAGGATTAGCTGTGATGTAGTCCACTGGAGTCTGTGGTCCTTTAAAGTGATCTGCTTCAACAAACCTCACCAAGGCAGCTCTCTTTTACAGGGGGGGCACAGCGAATAAGCTGCAGTAGCTCCAGGGTCAAGGTAAATACTAAGCCATTGAGAGTGATTCATGGTATGGTGACACATTTCATAATGCTTCCCTTCACTGTATCCTTGCTATAGAGATTCAGTTATCTATAGATTGTATTTCGAAGGTGCATTCAACATTTTTCACATGTCCCTCTGGTGGGTTTTTTTCCCCCACCATGCTGGCATTTTCCTTTATTCGTAAAACCCGACTAATACCTTCTCCCTGTATGAAAGGGCTTGTCAGAGTTTCAGGTCATGTTATCCTCTCTCTCTACAATGAATTTCAATGCCTTACAGAAAATATATACTATGCAAAAGAGTGATTGTGTGGTTATAGGGGATGGATGATGGAGGAGAGACAAGAGTTTAAGAGACTCTTTTAAGACAGAGAGATGAATCCTTTACTGCAATATTAGACGCGAGAAGGAAGAAAAGATAGTGTGTTTCATGTGTGTGTGAGAGAGAGAGACGGAGGGGAAAAAGAGAGGGAACTCAATCATCAAATCATCACACACTCGTGCCAGGCAGTTGATGGGGGAATGTAAGCCCCTGCTATCTCTGCTATTCCATACCAACCTTCTGCTTTCCATACAGGAGTGGGGGATAATTAAAAGATAGACCGATAGCACGGGAGAGCAAGAGGGCCGCTGCGACCTCATCTCTAGCTCTCCCCGACTCTGACATAATTAAAATAGAGACTTTACGAAATCCTTTACAGGATTCGTCCGACTGCAGTTTTTTTTTTTACTCTTCTTTCCACCATGCTCACTCCATCAACAAAAATCATTTCCAGACGTAATGACTTTGCTTAACAAGGAAAATAGGACCTGTTAAAGACATGGGATATTTTATGGGTGTAATCACGAGAGGCCTTTAATTGCTTCAGGCTGAGAATAGAGAGGTTGACTGTGTTATCGTGGTCTCAGTATAACTAAAGCAAACTCCTCGAGGGAGCAGTTTCACTAGTTATTTATTGTACTGCTGTAATTATGGCTCCTATCATTTGTATTTCTGCTGCTTTCAAGTACATACTGTGCACGTCTGCATGCTACCTTAAAACAGTGTGATCCTTTTGGATTACATCTGATCACAGGCTGGCATAAAAATGTGTAAATATATGTTCTTGTTTTGTTTTGGGTATAAAGCGACTGAGTGCCACGGGGTCACTCAGGGTTTGCTCTCAATATAGCGGTCTTGTCTGCTCTGCTTGTCACGGTGCTGGAAGGTCTATTGAGTTTCAGGTGAGGTTATTCTGTAAGATATTCCATTAAAGTCTCCATCTCCTTTGTGTTTGTGCCTCCGCAGTTCAAAGAGCTTTAACGGAGCAGTAAGACTTTTTTGCATTGCCAAAGCAGCGGAAAGCACGACCACAATAAAGATAGGAACTGCCACTCATCATTAATCATACAGTAAGTTACAGTGGGTCAACAGCGCTTCAGCTGGATGAATCAAATGAAACATGGTGATTCTAAAGGAGTCAAATTCATGTTATGTAATTGTAAAGTATTTATTGCAATAGGAGTCACTGGAAAGAAATACAACCATGATACCTTATCTTAACAAGTTGCTGACACAGAGGGTGTGGTATGGCCGAAAGCTCCAGAACACCTGATAAATGGACACTGAGGCGAGCTTGGTGTGTCAACTTCTTTTTTCCAAAGTCAAGAATTAACTTTGATGAATGGAGGGAAAAGGTCTAAAATTTAAAAAGTACAATTCCTAGACAACTTTGCAAACTCCATCTGCTTGATGTGATTGACAGCTCTAAACAGCTACTAATTAGACTTTGAGGTGAGACAAATTGAAGAAAACCTGACGAGATGGAGGAACACTCATATGACTGATTTCTTTGAAGCTATTGGTCTTTTTGGACATTTTATTGTTCAGTTTGAAGACTTACTATTTAGATTCACATGATCTTATCTTGTCCTGTTAAAACCTTTTATTTATTTACATGATGGAGAAAATTTAGTGTGGCCACATCGACTCTACAAGAACAGATTTCTCAGATTCTCCATTGCTGTTTTGTTGCGCTCCTTCTTTCTTCCTCTAAGCCCATTGACCACCCCTGGTCACCTCGTCTGCCTCTCTTCAGCCTCAGAGATAGACAGATCAATTTTGTCTGAAACTCAGCTCTCCCCGTGTGTTTTTGAGTACTTTCATAGCTCCTTTTCCCCATCCCGTCATCCTGCTACCATTCCCAGCGTACCCCATTGTAATCCCTCTCTGTCTCTCTGACTCTCATTCGTTCACTCTGCTTATTTTTCACTCCCTTTCTCTCTCTTTCAGTGTACAGCCAGCTCTGTTAGCCTTGGGGTGTGTGTGTGAGAGAGAGAGAGAGCGAGAAAGAGAGAGAGAGAGCCCTGCTAGAGATTTTCTAAATCCCAGGTAAGAGCAGAGCTTTTCTGTAGGAGAATTTCATTTCAACACCTCTCATCTTGCACAGAGCGCAGGAGGATAGGAGTCTCCCAGTTATGAATCCAATAACCATTGTGTGTGCGCATGTGTGTGTGCGTGTGTGTGTGTGTGCGTGTGTGTGTGTGTGCGTGTGTGTGTGTGTGTGTGTGTGTGGGCTAGACTGTGGCCTGTTTATAGGATTGGAGGTTACTCCCATAAACTCAAACTGAAGGTCAAAGCGAAAAAGAAAGAAGACAGAAAGGCAGAGATGAGTATGGAGAGAAAATAAGTGGGGGATGTGTGTGTGTGTGTGTGTGTGTGTGTGTGTGTGTGTGTGTGTGTGTGTGTGTGTGTGTGTGTGTGTGTGTGTGTGTGTTCGTGTGTGTGTGTGTGTGTGTGTGTGTGTGTGTGTTGCTTTTGCATGAACAAGTGTGTGTGTGTGTGGAAGATGGGGGTCAAAGATTGTGTGTGTGCATGTGTGTGTTGGGGAGGTTGCAAAGTCAAGGTGGCATAATGACACACAAGCACATACTCACTGTCTATATGTTAATAGGCTTGTATTGACACATAAGCAGGCATGCTCTTACACACACATTTGTATACACACACATATGCACCCTGAGGCTGAGTGGGAAAGAGTGTATTGAGTTAGAGAGCTGAGGTCAGCTCTAAATCATTACAGGTCACCATGGCAGGCCTGGCTTCCAGATTAGATTAAAGTCTAGCTGATAGACCCAGCCAAGCACATTAAAACAAACACACACAAGCACACACTCACACACCCGCGTTTGTGCATGGAATAAACACAAAAGTGGATACCCCTGCACATTAATCACAGAGAGCTTGGGTTTAATGTGCTGTGATGTTGCTTTGGTTTCTTGTACAGAAAGCGAGGCAGCTCCCTGACCCCTGAACAGTAAACAGCCATACAACAGATAAAAGCAGTCCCAGGGGAGAAGACTGTTGGGAAACCAGCCTATTAGGAAGTTGAAGAGACTGATTTGATTAAAGCAGCCTGCGACGGGTCACTGTGCTGGTCTTCTGGCTCCAGCATCTCTCACCACCGGGATGACACACACCAGGGCAGAGCCACAGAAACTCGCCTGTGCTTAATTCTCTGGGAAACATGGCTCTTTTGTCGAGATTAAAAAGTGTTGGTGTGTTTTGTGCATGCGCGGTTGGATGGAAGAGAGGGCAGAATGAATAGCGGAGCAGCTGCTGTTTATCTGCATGGCATCTCTGCTTTCAAGCACAAGCACCAGAACAACACTATAAAGCTCCCCTGGTGGGCTATACGTTACTGCAAGTGAAGAAGGGGCCCTATATCTCGCTCTCTGCGCCGCTCGCACTTCTCCCTCTGCGTTCAAAGAACAATAGAGAGGAAGATGTGAGATCTCCCCTTTTCCCCATGTCTCCCCTTCTCCCCCACTTTATCTCTCTCCGCCCCAGCTGCACGTCGATGTCTTTCTGTTAGGTGATATATGTCTGACCTTCAGTGGCGAATTTGCCATTCGCTGTCAAGCGGATCTTTAACTGCTTCCATGATTCACATGACCTCACTTCCTCTGACCCTGCTAGGCGCTGCTTGGCGTGGCTGGCAGCCAAGAGCACAGGGGCACGGAGCCAGGCCAGATAAGGGCTTCTCCAAATCAGCTTGGACCGCTATGATAGCTCTCCTCCCTTCCATCTCCTCTATTCTCCTCCTCCACAATTATTGATGGGGGGTAGAGGGGATGGGGTTAGGGGGGTGGAGCATCTACTCTCTCTAACACCACATTTAATCTTAACTGTCACTGCTTTGAAGCACAATAACTGTAGATGAGAGGACTCTTGAGTGTGCTCCCGCGTTTGACTAAAATTAAAGAACACAGTGTGTCTCCCATTGTACTCTGGGACGAACCAGAGACCCCATCCACAGACCTTATCTATTATTTACGCAGCACCGCTGATATTCCAATAAATAAGCTAACTGCCATTCCAAACAACTTTCTACTGTCACACGCAAGAGAAACGTATTCATACGCTTTCTGGCACCCAGACAGAGCAGCAGCTTTTGATCCAGTGAATAGCTTTAAAAAAAGGCTTCACAATGCCAAGCAAGTATGAGGTTGATGAGGGTGGTAAAAGTTCATGGCACACATGCAGTCGCTTACAAACAGAAATAACAGAAGGAGAGAGATGCACAAAATAGGCCAAGAGGCTGATGAACTCCAAGACCACGCTTGAGAATGATGCCATTCATGCTGGACATGGTGTTGCGTAGTCCTGTACTGGCGCTAACTCTGAGGGCCATTACTTTCATCTGCAGCACAATATATGTTGATTAGCTCAAAGGGAGCCAGTGAGGGAGGGGCGAGGGCTGCAGAGGGGAGAAGGGGCTAAAGAGAGAGAGAGAGGATTTTTAGATATGTGAAATGAATTGCTGAAGAGCATTAAAACTACATCTTGAATCTCTTTCCCAACACACACACACACACACATAGGAACTAAAAGGGAAATCTACACAAACTTGTAAACACACTCTTTTTCCCCACATATGCATGAGTGAGAGTTGCAGTCTCATTAATAGTGTTAGCGCAGCATCGCACCTTAATGATCCCTATCTTTCTCTGTGCATCTGTCTGTGACACCGCATCACTTTTAACTGCAGGGCCAGCACGGTTCACCTCAGGACGGAGCACAACTCACACACTGCCCATATATCAAAGACATATCAGACCACTTTACCAGAGGGTGACTAATTGACCACCGCCCAGGAGATCAAGTCCATATCCAAAGCCAGGTTGTCAGCTCTGACAGGTCCAAGTCTGGCCCTCGTCCCATATTTCAGCCTCCACTCCTCTCTGCTTTATGCTGGATGGAGTCATATTGAGAGCTGAGGCTGCTCCGCTCCTTTCCTTCTGGCTTCTGTCTCAGTGGAGCCTTCTGACCAGATTTGACCAGCTTCTTATTTCCTATTCCCTCTCCCTACACAGTGAGCCTGCACCTATGCTGCTCAACCATGAAACCATAACTAAATATAAATCATCCTTTCCCTTACTCTGTCATTCTGATAGCCCCTCCACACTCTCTCATTTGTTCTCTTTATTTTTCCCTCCATCTCTCTCTCTCTCTCTCTCTCTCTCTCTCTCTCTCTCTCTCATATTCTCCCTTTCTTCCTCTCCACCTTACACAAACACAACTCTAATAAATTGTGGCACTGGTAATTACATAGAACCCACCGGTAAATTTCACTTCCATTTACATTTAGATTACAGAATATTTCATTCCTATCAATCTGCAGTGCAAGACCAATGTGTGGATGACTTCGCCCATATGCAGACACAACTGTTCATGGCATTTTTATATTCTCGCTGGTGCGTGTACAGACGCGCACACACACATGGGAACAAACGCGGGGCGTATAGCGCACATATGCTCAGGCTCAAATGTGCATGTACACAAACTGTGCAAGCACATGGGAGAGCACACACACACACACATGCAGGTGAGTAGACATACATGGCACGCACTTGTGCTCACACAGACACACACTGAGCAATAAATCTCAATGTTCACCAGCACACATGGACAAATAGTCGTATTATGGTGGTAAATCCTAATTTCACAGCCTGCATGTTTATATATGCAAGCATCTGTGTGCACACATACAGAGCCACTCACTGCTGATGGTATCTTAAAGTCAAATGATAGCTGAAGTATGCTGTGTTCATAAACTGATTGCAGTTTTGAAAAAAGGATTTGCCTTGAACTGTGTATTTTTGTGATGAAAAAAAAAATCCACTTCACTGACCCTCTGCATGAAGCTCTGGTCTTTTTTTGCGAGAGCAGTAAAGAATTCTCATTGTAAGAATATTTATCTGCCTCCATGTAGCCTTTTCACAATGATGCCGTGGTGAGTGTTTGGAGGACACATAGTCCTGTACCACACGCAGACACACATTTATTTCCACAAACTTACCCACTCCTGGATCATAATGCATTCAGATGCAATCTCATCCGCTGTGCACAAAAGACAGCAATATGAGCCCAAATCCTAACTGTGATATTTCAGCCGTTTATAAGCAGAGAGGAGAAGGAAAAAGAGCCAGAGGCAGCGACTGGGGAAAATAGATACCACCAAGATTTTGCCTCCTCTCTCTCTCTCTCTCTCCCTCTTTCTGTCTGTCTCGCCGTCTGTCTCTCGCTCTGACTCTCCCACCCACCCACTCCCCTCCTCTCAGTATTACTGCATCATTTCCAACAGTAATGAGTGCACCAGGAGCAGGGAGATAGCAAGGGAGAGGGGAGGTACTTCGGGGAATTAGAGTGTTCAAAACATACACAACAGTTTTCCTCTTGTGGTTGATCAGTGCAAATAACCCCCCCTCCCCCCTCAGCCACACCCCCCTGTGCACATACACCCAGTGCAACCTGCAGATATTAAATCACACTGCATGACACACCTGCATGCTGCGAGCTCTCTGATCCCTGACATTAGAAGAACATTATTAACAAATGCAAAGCTTCTTTTTCAATCACTTGGAACATGAAGTGGCTGTGCTATTGTTTTGGGGGTTTTTTGCATTACCTGATTGTTGAGGATACACTCATTACTGCTGCTGCTTCGCTCTTAGTGGCGCTCCAGGACACAGAAAATACATTACCTAGCAGTGCTTAAGTGTATGAGACATTAACTAAAGCTTTTGCCAGAAGATAGTATGGAGGTAATTTCCTGCGTGAAATTGTTTTCCTTTTTCTTGTGTGAGGCGAGTGTATTCCCAGGCGGTAAAGTGGCTGAGAAAAAGCATAAAGACAACGCTTCCATCATGACACAGGAGGCGAGCGAGTGTCTGCTTGTGTTCATATATGTATGTGTAGGTGTTTGGATGTGGACATGAGTGTGCCGATGTTTTCTCCACCCAGACAGCTTTATTGTCATTAGGGAGTTGTGCTGATATGATCCGCCAAGGTTGGGGCCTGGTGGCTGCAGGAGGAAATTGGAGCGACGGGGTGATGTTAGAGTTTAGACTGTAGAGCAGCGGGAAACCAGCAAACTGATAATGCCAGCCATTGGGAGAGATCAGCATCAGTACAGCGCGCACACACTTAAATACACATACAAACACACACTGTTGACCCTCAGGGTTACAATGAACTGGCAGAAGATACTGGACAGCTTAGCAGAAAGCAAATCACTGGAGAGAGTGGAGTCCGAATGACAAGAGGGAAAACTGGTGTACTGCTGTAAGAGCATGCGGACATATAGACTGATGCAACATAACAACACTGCTGGAGACAGAATTTCACAAATACTGAAATCATGAGGCCAAGTGTCTCCTCCCGCAGGAAAGGGGCCACCAAAATGTGTGCCCCAAATATTTTTGGAGTGATCATTTTCAGGTAACCTTTCAGTTATCTGCGAATTTTATTTCCACAACATGGAGGTCTCTGTCCTGTGAAAACCACATATGGCCAGTCCATTTGTTTTGTGATGATGCATTTTTCAGCTAATTCAATGGGTCTTCAAATGGTCTGGAGAATGGTCTCACTGGACAGCGACCCTGCACAGTGTCAGGGATAAAACTCTGCAAGGGACATTTATTAATCTATTTATCTATGACAAAACTGAGCTCATTTAATTGGAAACAGCCAGTAAAATATTTATCAATGTACAATGCAAAGTCCCCTCAGGATCTTAAAACCAGCAAGATTCCCAGAAAACCAAAAGAGTGAGACAGCTGTGTCTTCAATGTTAACCACGTCCTACACAAAGACAAATATGAAAACATATAAATACAAATATTATAGCAGTAAAAAATATTATTTCTTCATGCCAATCACAAAGAGATACAACAGATGATTCAATCGCAAAGCTTTAAGATTAAAGATGTGATATATGAAAGAAGCTTTTAACTTAATATCCGAAAGATCTCCCCAAATTTCTGTTCATTTACCACTTAAACAGGAGTTCTAAGTCAACACCTGCCTCAAAAAGACTCAAGTTTAGCTCCTCTTTTGAATAGAAGTTCCTCTAAAAAAGAATCCAAGGCTGGACCTCTATGTTAAAATAAGTGCCCTCTCTCTCTGTTCTCTATTAAGCTGACTGAATCACTTAAATCATACCTATTAAAAAAAAGGAACAGGTGCATTGTTGAGGTGAATTCTGAAGAATCAAAGTAAATTGTCTCCTTACATGTAAGAAAAGACACATACATACACACACAGTAGCAAAACTTTTCTAGACTACTACACACTATGGAACATGTATTCTCTACCTCCATATATGCTTATCTGTGCCTCACATCACACACAGCTATATTACACTGTACACCACCGAGCATTACAGCAGAGGGGAAATCCATCACAGGGGAAGGCCTGTCCACGGTCTCCTGAGGAACCAGAGAGGGTCACCATACTGCTTTAAACAAAGATGTTAAACAAGCATGTGTGTCGGCTTGCAAACGTGTGTGTGTGTGTGTGTGTGTGTGTGTGTTGTGCATCATAGAGGAGGAGTCCATAAGTCAAT
>JBBMOC010000017.1:674221-746721 GCA_037975185.1 Centropyge bicolor | reverse complement strand
CGAATGAAATCAGCCATCATTAAATTTATAATTTACACTTTTGCTTTTCCTATTGTGACATGTCTTCAGTGGGAAAAAAAGACCTGTCATGTTGAATGGTCATAAGAGGAAAAATCAACAGTCCTTCAAATTATCGTCATCAAAAGTCGAAATGCCATCAAAAGAAACCATTCAAACAAACAACAAGAGCAGCAGTTCAAGCCTTCAGTGAAGTGTCCCCAACCAAAACATCATATTCACTCCACCTTCAGGGTCTTACAAGCTCAAGTAGAGTTGACCTTCACGAGGCAAGTAGAAATACAAGTTTACATTATGTTGAATAGATATTATTCTCTGTAGACTGAGGGATTGCTGTAATGGCTGTCATTCACAGTAGGAACATCATTTATCTCCACAGCCATGTCCTCACTAATGTTGATAAATCTACATGTGCGAAGAGCTCAGTGTTGGAAAATGCTGGCTAAGTCGGCACGGAAGGTCGAAAAAAAAAAAAAAAGATGCGCTTTCAGATTTATCCATATTAGTGTAGACATGGCCCAATTTATGGGCCCGTCAGCATGATAAACAGTCAGCACTTGTGGTCAAGCAGTTTAAAAGTGACCTCTCATGTTAGGTGAAACAAAGTCCTTCAGCCGAGAGCGGGGTGGGTTCAGCACGCCTCTTCGAGACATGCTGAGCAGCATCTTTTTCCTCCTGTCCGTTCCACTGTAGGCGACGTCGGCACAACACCTAACTTCTCTTTGATTTAGCTTCAGATCAGTGGAGTACAAAGGATATTACAAGTGGGATTTGTCAGGGGTAGCTTCGTGTGTCTTCTCTTTGATAAGGCGTTGCAGCATTGAGAAAACACCAGGCACCTATTAGGGGTAAAGAACGGCCGTCTTGACACAGAGCCCCCCCGCCCTTCTTCTTCCTACACAACAAATCCTCTCGTGTTTGTTAAGAGTCCTGTTCTTTGCTGTTTGTTTAGCTTCCCTGTGGAGCGCTACGGTGTGTCTAGATTAGGATTTTGCTCATTACGACTTTATCATTACTAATTAGTCATTGTGATAGGTCTCTCGGACGTGTCTAAATTTTGGTTCCCGTATGTATATTAGTGCTTAATCACCAGGAGTGAGTCATTCTTCAAACTCTCATTAACACTTCAAAGGTTTTTTTTTTTTGTTCTTGGTGTCAGAATAGGAGGAGGACAGCAGGAGAGAAGGAAAGGTGTGTGTGAAGAGGACAGATACAGCCCTAATACATCCCTTAATTCAGACCGAACCGATGCACACTTTCCATTTCTTTTGCTGTCTCTTGTCCAAAACCCCTTCAGTTGTGTTCTCTGGCCTTTTCCCCGTAGAAGCTTCCCTCTGTAGAATATTATAGCCTTGTGTGTGCATACTTAGCTGCTCATCTGCTGAAGACCACTTTGATGTATATTTCACTGCCGCTGCAGAAAACAGATGAATCGTCGGCTATACAGCACAGTGTCAAAGTGAGTGCAAGTGTGTGTGTGTGTGTGTGTGTGTGTGTGTGTGCGGATGTGACTCTGCCTTTGCACCCTCGTGTTTTCATTGATTCCACAGGGAGCTGAACAGTGTTTATGTAAATGAGGTGGCATTTAAACATATGCCCCGAACAATTATCTTGAAACAAGTATTTAGCTGCACAAAAACACTGCCGTGTTCGGAGCCAGTCAAGTACTTAGCTACAAATATTAAGCCATCATGAGGGGACAGAGGTGAGATGAGCCAACTGGCTTGCCATTTGGCGTGCCAGTTTGCTCACGGCTGTAAACACGATACCCAGGAATCTTCGTGCACTTTTAATGATGATCATAATAATAAGTGATACAGGCTCAGTATCAAAGAACTCCCGGGGCGACGATCGAGCTGCTAATAGCATCTTGACATTTATGAAGTTCGACAAATGTCAGAAAGAGAGAGATTAGTTAAATGTGAGTTTAAGATTAAAAAAAAAAGTGCGATACAAGTTTAGAAGCAGCCATAGAGCTGTTGTCAGAAAAGCAAAGGCCTCTAATGGTGCAGTCGCTCACATTTATAAAGTGTAATGTCGATGCAGACAAACACAAACACACACACACACGAGCATGTTTCCATCATTTGAGAGTCCATTACACTGACTTACATTCATTTCCTGCAGACTTAAAATCTCTAAGACTAAAACTGAATTACATTCTGGGCACTTGAGTTTTGTCCCCATAAGGCAGGCGAGTCTCTGCAATCTGACTGTGTGTAAACATGAGTAATACAGATCCACACACACACACATTCACACACCAACGCAGCCATCAGGCCCTGGTGGAGCCGTTTGAGAGTGAGCAGGTGAGTGCTGCTGAATACTAAAGTCCTGTATGACTGGACCATTCCTGCTGACCGCTGCAAAGTGCTCCCACTGATCACCGCTAATGTCCTCCATCACAGTTTACACTCAACACTCCGGAGAGCGCGCACACACAGGCACGAGTGTGTGTTGGGGAGAAAGGTGGATAATTGGGACAGATGGGTGAGATAGGATGAAGAGAAAGTAGGAGGGAGAGGGGGAGAGCAAGACAGTTGGCATCGATTTTAACACTCTCTCAAGCCTTTATTGACATTTCATTTAGCTAATGAATTCATTAGTGCTTCATAGCATAATAACCTCTGCTTGATAACCAGGATGGTTCCCCGGAGGAAATGTGATGTCTTTACTCCGTTGCCTTAGTATTTTCTTGCTTTTCCAAACTCATTCTCGGCGTGCTTTGATTTCTCTTCCCCTTCACCTCTGTTTCTTTTTCCTTCACCCAGCAAGTTTCCTGCCTGTTTGTTTGCGCTGCATTGTGTAACTTGCAAATGAACCCGTTGTTTAAGGCGACATAACCTGCCAGTCTCTCAACAACACACTCAGGAATGATGGGGGGGGGGTCAAGATATACAAGCACATTCGTCTCCGCCGACTGTATGTATAGGTGTCTTTGTGCTTCTGCTCGAGTGTGCTTGGCTGGCTTTGTGATGCTTGTTCACCTCTGAGACGAAGCTGATCTTTATTCAATTTACTGACGACTGACTCATTCTTTATGTGTGTCTCTTTGACCTGCTGCCTGGTGGAAACACAAGCGCGCACACAAACACGCGCGACCCTGACTTGAATGCATGAATTGAAGGACCATTTAAACTTATACAGAAGCTGTTTTTCAATCACATAAAGGATGTTTCACCCAGAGGACTTATGTTTACACACATTTCCTAGCCTCCATTTGGGCCAAAATTTCTGTCAGACTTAAGATGCTGGTTTATGAATTGGAAGGATTTATTTATTCGTGTTTGGGTCTGATGCCTGTGAGGAAAAATCTGCTCCTGTGGCTTAACTGTGTGGATGTCTGTGGGGCCGAGCTGACCTGCGTGAGCTTCGCGTGGGTGTGTGTGAGCACGTTTGGAGGGGATCGTGTGGGCTGAGAGTGTTTGGTAATAGTTTGTCTGTTATTACGAGACTAGCGAGGGCTGCTTCTGTTGATTTAACATTTTGAACACGGAGTGTGCAAAACATCTTTAAATTGCACACTCTGGTAGTAGATGTATGTTTCGAGTGACACACAAGTTATCAACACACACACACACACACACACATATATGGGCACAACAGATGGCCAACCTCTCATTTTGTATATTACCTTGGGACAGATGTTTGTCTGTGTGGTCATTAGTGATCGCAGCATCAGATAATTACCTGGAGACACACCAGCACATAAACACACACGCTCACATACAATTAGAGAGTGTTTGATAATTACAGGATGTTTGATGAACCATCTGGAGCAGCAGCTCAGGTAGAAACTGAAAAGAAACACCGCAAACAAAATCATAGGCACAAAAACCTCCAAATCATTGTTATCAAAAGAATATCATCGGCCAAGTCTTGTAAAAAAAAAAAAAAAAAAAACGTGGATAGCAAGACGACAGGTGAGAGATGAAGAGATGAAAGCGTTTTTGTTTCACAGTCATTAGGATGTCATGTCCCATTCAAGGCTTGATCGTATCTTCTTTTATTCTCCTGGACCCTGCAACCTCTCTCTCTCTCTCTGCCGCTTTCCCTTTTTTTTTTTTTGAAACTATCATTTGCCACCGCCTTCTGTTTCTACCTCTGTCCATTTCTCTAGCCAATAGCTTTGCTCTCATCCCCCTTTCCCTGACGCCTCTCTTATCTCCCTCTCCTATTGCTTTTTTGTCTCATCTCTCCAGCCCATTCATTTTTTATCAGGTCAAGGGTTCAACTGTTCAGACCTTTGAATGTTAGTGTGTGAGGCTTGGTGTTTGTGTGCATATGTGTGCACAGAATGCCTATATGGGAGTTTGTGTGTGTGTGTGGGCGATGAGAGTAATATTACAGTAGCAATATTGCTGAAAAATCCTTGAAGGAATGAAAGAACAGAGAGGGTGTGCTTTATTCGGAGGTCAGTATTTCTGTTTGTCAATCACCTCCATTATGCTCTCTGACTCCGCATCTTATTCCTCTACCTGGATTCGTGCTTTCACGTAGGAACGGATGTGGGGATATAATTATAGCTCCATTAACTCGGCATGCATACAGTATGTAAGCACATGTGGGTGTGTGCGTTACACATATTTGCACCTGTATGCTTGAATGCCTGTGCGGGTCTCTACCACTGACACACAGGACCGGGTTAAGAGCAGCTCAGACAAATTAATTATCTGTTCTCTGGAGGAGAGATGACTCACTGAAAGAGAGGCTGTGAACCAGCACCTCCTGGTTGAGCAGAAGCCCAGGAATCTCTCCCAGCCTAGCGGAGACCGAGGGGCATCCTTCTGAATAAAGCAACTTGGATTTCATCCTCAGCTTGATCTTCAGATCATTTTTTTCCACTTTTCGTGTGCATAAGGCCAATTTATAAAAATAACTGCGACTGAAAGAAGTCGAGCAGGCACGTTGCATTTATAGATCAAAGTGGCAGAGGAATTTTAATGCATATGAACAAGTTTCACTCTGCTGAAATCATTGACATAAGATCAAGGCTTTCATGTTTTGCATTGCTGTGCCTTGCACAGAATAGGCTGTTCTGGTGCATACTGCACAGCTGGATACACCAATACACTCCCGCAGACCGCTTTAAGTCATAGCCTGAATTAGGTGAATTGGAGGACTGAAATAATTATTTAAAACGTATTATATAACGTGTGCACACACTGGTACTTTGTATGTTGAAAGTTTCATTTGGATGTCTGCTGTCTAGGAAAATGGGCATGTATTTTTTATTGTCATGAAGGCACTCTATGTTATAATAAATCTTCAGTAGATGTAGGATGATTCAGGATCTCACCCAGTCCCGACTGATATGAAATAATTTGATTGAGAGCCTTTGTTATCAGTGTGGCTTTGTTGAACCTGGAGGCGAGGCTTTCATGTTTCTGCTGTCTCAGCCACAGCCTCTTACCCCTGACCTTTCACCTTTCACCTCTGACCTCTGACAGACAGACAGATAGCCTCTGGGGAAAAGTAAGTAAACAGGTCAATATCAGGGTCAAGGATTTAGAGAGATGTAAAAGGGATTATTGACCTATTACCTTATTATTTTTCCATGTACCTGGGAATATGCTGCTGGTACGTGTGCACGTATAATAGAGCAGACACACATACAGTACATGTATAAAAGCAAAAAAAACACAAGAGTGCATGTGGAGCAAAAATTCATGTAGTATTATAATAACACTGTGTGTGCTCTCATGTTTATGAATCATGGCAGATAGGACCTACTAGGACATTCTGATAGTGCAGGGTCGGTCATGCATCAGTAACAATGCATCAAATTACATCAGACTTACCTCCACCAGCTGCACGAGCCACGATGCAGACACTAATAATTCATGCCGTTTGCTTCAACCTGCTTTCACATCAGCTGTGATAGAGAGAACAACCCGCTGCAATTATCATGAGCAGCAGCATTCCTATGTTTAGCAGATTGGAGATGCCAGGCGCTCAGCTTAGCGCTGTGCAGAAATGTCCTGGCTGCACTCTGCCAGGATGGCAGGATCACAGTGGTCTGCAAGCAGCCTCCAGCTACCAGCCACAAGGCCTTGGCTACCTCATTTATATGGGCAGGGTGCCGGCTTCTTCTGTCTGTTTGTGTATGTATGTTCGGCGTGATCGTGTTTGCACGTTCCTGCTCGAGTCCGCTACGGGGCCTTCTTACCCTTGCTGTGAGGTATATTCTTACCCTGTGGTACAGGATTAGTCACAACACTGAATGGGAAGACATGGAAACAGCAGGAGGAGAGGAGAATAGAGGGAGAGGGGGAGGAGAGGAGAGGACAGGAGAGGAAGGGAAACCCCCACAAAGATGAGAGGAAATGTGTGGGTGGACTGTGTGAGTGCATGTGTGCCTGCATACCATGGGTATTCATCAATTTCCCTAAGATTCTCTACTTTTCCTCTGCCATAAAACCCAGAGGCAAGAAGTAAACACAAACTCCGCTTCTCCAAGATCTGCATCTCTCTGCCTCTTTTAATTCGCTCCCTGTTATTCCTCCCGTTTCACTCCCTTCTCCCCTCATGCAAGGTTCGCTATGCATCTGTGTGCAATTGTTTGGATTACATATGCAGAACATGTCTGTCTTCCAGTCAAAGGAAACTGATATAACGGGAGGTCCGGCGGATGTGGAGCATATTGTCTTTCATCTCTGAGCGAGCAGGTGTTGCAGCTGCTGAGTCCTTGCCGTGCACAGGAAAGCTCAGATCTAAATTTCATGTTTGCACCATGAGTTAGCTTGTCTCTTCCAGGTATGACAGAAATGTACGTCTTTGAAAAAGCTTTGGAAAAAAAAAAGCGTGAGCCATGCACATTGCAAAGCCAAAATCGATGAACTTTGTGTGTGTGGCTGCAATGTGGGTGTGTGTTTGTGTTTATGTGCGAGCGTGTGAAAAATGGCAGCGCGTGATTTATGTAAATGAGTGTCATCGGCCGAGGAGGAGGCAGAATTCCCAGGCCTGATGAGTGGCTTAATGATTCATCAGCCTAGCTCAGGCAGGCATCAATAATGGATGACAGAGTGGGTCATGCAGGATTGCTCGCCCCTTGATTAAAGTGCTCCACAGCTGAACGCCTCACTTCCTCCCTCTTCTCGCCCCTACTTTCTGTGAAGGATAAATACAGAAATGTGCCATACACGCACACACACACCAACACGTTTACACACATGCTCACATACACCTCTTCCTCGATCTCTTTCTGTGCAGCTTTATGTCATCTCACCTCTCACATGCTTAATAAGCCCTCATCCCTTCCTCATCTCCTCAGTCTGTTTCTTTGGTCTTAATCCAATCACGGCGAGTGAAAGAGGGAGAGAAAGGGGGAGAGAGAGAGAGTGAGGCAGCGAGAGAGCGAGAGAAGGGGAAAAGAAGAAGATGGAAAGCGTGGGAGAAAAGAAGAGAAAGCCACAAATGAATGCTTTATAATTTGTCTGTACAGAAATGGAACCTTTCTCTCTGGAGATAAGACAGGAACATAAATGTTCTTTCTCTCCCCTGCACACACAGAGCTGAGGGAGTCGTTTTCTCTCTCTCTCTTTAAGCTGTATGTGGGTGTCGGTGTGACAGGACAAATCTCTGTCTATTAGGAGACATAAACCTCTAAACCCTGAGCTACACGGCCATACATACTAATGCAGCCATACAGAGGGCTGGATAGAAGTTGAGAACGATAGCGAGGAGACACAGAGGAAGAAGGAGATGTCGAGAGCAGGGAGATGGAAGGAGGCAGAGCAGGATGTTGAAAGCAGAGAGAGTCCTGGCGGGATTTCAATCCCCGGCCAGCACCGGGTCTTAACTGCTACACAATCTTTGAGTACAGCAAAACCAGCTTTAACAAAGTTGGACTGATGTGCACCACAGAGCAAGTTCAGTGAGTTTCTGTGTGTGCGTGTGTGTGCGTGTGTGTCCTGCATGAGTGTGATGATGTCGAAGCGAACCGTTCCTTTCAGCCTTCTCGTCTGTAGTATCATTAGGCATCCATGCACTCGCACTCTAATGTGCCAGAGAAAAAGATCACTCACTCTTATTGGACACACTCATGCTATCCCCCAATATCACAAATGAACCACACAGAGCGAATGCGCACGCACACCACACAAACACTCACCCGCACTTCAAAGCTTCCAAAGAAACCGCAATCATAAATGCCTGAAAGAGAGCAATCATTCCTCAATTCACAGACAACAGCAACCCATCGTTCTCTCTCTCACCCGTCCTCACTCCCCCTCGGTCTGTCACACCCCTCGCCCCTCATCTGTAAGTATTTGAGTCGGCGAGACTTAGACAAGCGCTGAGAGCGCAGCTTGTAATCTTCGATTGTATTAATCCTGTTCTTTAAATCTGTCACTTCCCAAACTGATTACCTTCATCTCCTTAACTTGTCTTTCACTCTAATCTGTATCATCACACTCTGACAGATTATAGGCCCAGTTTGATCACTTTAACAGACGGAGACACAATCCTCTTTGAGGCAGTCAATCAGTCGCCTGGTCTGGACAGACAGGTCCAGCACGTTGTGTGTGTTTGATGTGTGTGTGTGTGCGTGAATGTGTGTGTACCAGCTTAACTACACTGTATATCCATTTATCCATGCACGGTTTTCAATTGTGTCTGTAATTTAAATGTCAAGAGTGTATGGTCCATATAATTCCATTTTTCTGCCAGCTGGGAGAGGAAAGCATTTAATACTGGAGATGACATTTAGCAACAGAGGAGAGCAGACTGATAGGCACACAGATGGAGGGACATAACTGACAAGTGCGATTAATGCATGAGAGGAAAAAACAGATATGAGAGAGAAACTCCCCAAAATAATATAAAACGACAACCGCAGAAGACATACCTGAAATAAAGGAGAGGTGGAGTGACGGGAGAGGAGAGGGAGAGATGACCAGATCTCACCAATCCAGCCATCCGAGGCTCTTTTTTCTGTCACTTTCACCCCTGAGAGCAGCTGTGGAGAGAACACCAGAGAGGAAAAACAAGAGGTGCAAGAAAAACAGACAGCATAAAAAAGCATTCTGAGTATATGCATGTATTTATACGTATGTAAAAACTGTAGAGACAAAGAGTAAAGTTCACTTTTCCATCCTTTATACCTACAGTCCTTTGTCTTCCTGTAATTGGTTTATGATGTTCTCCTTAATGCGCACTGAGAGAAACGGAAGGAAACCTTCAGCTTTTAAAGAAACAAATGCAAGTCCCCGAAGAGCCCAGTGAGTGAGTGGTAGGATCATAAAAATACATTAAAAGACACAGAGGAGACCACAGTTTGCAGAACACTTGGGTATTTTAGGAATTTGCATGCACGCTTTCAAGCATTTGTGCTTCTTCCTTGATCCCACCCAACACAAATTTTATCCACAAAACGTCTGGAAAGAAACTACGGGTCATGTTTGTTCAAGTGGAGAAAATGTCTTAAGATGTCCTCTGCTTTTTTTTTTTTTTTTTCCTTGTCTGTAAGCTACGCTCTGCCCCCGTGAATCAGTTTAACTTGTCCCGCACGAGCCAGAGGCTGAGCTCACATTGTATGCAGGATGACACGAATGCAGAGCGATTGAGAGAGGAGCGGGGGAGGATGCTGAGAGGTGGGTAGATTTTAAATGTGGCACCGCGCAGGATTGATCAATGATACAGCGCATGAATAACTATGTGAAAACAAGGCCTGTTGAATGGGGAGGAGAGATGGAGAGAATGAAGGCGAGGCGAGGGGGGGGCGGACAGATCAGCGGTGGGGCTATTTGGCCTTGCATTGTGATGGACAGGGAATTAAATTTTGATCGCTTGCTGAGTGATCGTTTGGTTGGGCCTTGTGACTAATCATAGATTTATGACTTCAGCAGGAGAGCAGTGCGATTTGTTCATGCCACAGACATCCTGCTGTTGCCCCAGACAAAAGCAGTACAGTTATTTTGAGGCCTTTGAACACACTTCTCTCATTATTTTTCACCCTCTTTTATATTTGGACGTGATATGTCACACTTTAGATATGAAGTCAGGGCGCCACCATGTAGATTTCTCTTTTTCATAAACGAGTTTGGCTCTTGAAGTCTATGAGCAGCATCGATACCTACAGACATGTTCAGAGCAGATCTATTTTTAACTGTAACACTCAGTGACATAGTTTCCGGTTTTTTTTTAATGTACTGTCCTTTAGAGCAATAGATTTTAAATAAAACAGTGACCACAAAGTTAAAGCACTTTAAGTGTTTCTGAGAGTGTTCACGTTCATATTGCTCAATTTTCAGGACAATGCAGCAGGAAGATGATCCTAAATACACAGACAAACTAATCCAGATGTTTCAAAGGCAAAACAGTGAACTTTTCACAACTGACTGATAACTAATTTCTGCACTGCAGGCCTGACACAGTGTTACCAGTGAAGCTAAGTGTCTGCTTGATGTCCATAGATCTAAGACATCAAGCAGTCACCAGCTGAAAAGGATCTGTAACCAAATGTTAAATATGATGACTTTAGTAGTATAAAACTTATGGTTATGCTAAATAGTTTGACAATTCCCATCCGTTTCATCTGATTTTGATTTAAATACCTTTAAATGAAAGGGTTTTACACCTGAGTCTTTGAACCTGAAGTTTATTGATCATGATGAATACTCTTCAGCCTGCATCACATGTCTGTGCCTGTAGAGAGTTTTTTTAATGTCACCAGGGTTCTCATGGACTTAAGGTTCATAGCAGAAATGCTGTGTTACAAATTAAGATATGGGCATGTATTAGGCAGGGACGGACTAACAGAAGAAGCTACTGAGTTGCATCATGGGAAATGAATGTTCCAGGGACTAAAGGTCAGGATATCTCAGCCTCTGCTTTAATGCAAGTTCCCCAGTTGTCCAGCTAGAAGCCTGTGCATTAACACTAAATACACTTTATATATACACACATATACTGCATATATATGGTATATTCTATTTCACAGTTAAAGTGAAAAACCAGATTTAAGATTAAGTGTAAACAACAACATCCCTTAAACTGGACACAGACTCTCAGTGGAAGGATCCGGAGAAGAGGCACTCCACATTTCAACAAGGCAACAAAGGGCACAGGGCAAATTAGCAAATATAATCTGCTCATCATTTATTTATTCAGTTTGTTCCTTGCATGCTGCTCGACTTAAAAGGTCAGAGGCAGATGGAACATTTGGTTATATTTTAAGGGAGACACAAAGGAACGGAAGAAAATTAGACAAACACTGGTGATTCACGGTGTAGAGGCCGATGCTGAAGATAGCATACCGATTACACAGAAACGCGATGAGTCACGACACACCCCAGATTGGATCGCTCCAATACACTTAGTACTTTTCCATGCATGTGGTAGTCCTATATTCTGATGTACTGAAGCTTGTCTAGTGTTTCTTTGACAAAGTTGGTTGCTGGCAGAGTGCGACATGAAGTAGCTCGCTGGTACTAACACATCTGTCCTTTTGGCTGTAAGAAAGCCCTAATGACTGTATCTATGGTCAACACATCTGCGGTTTTGGCGATGGTTGCTACATGTACTTGTTTTGGCCATACTTCTAACTGGCTTTAATGATCTGGAGCAAACAAAGATGCGCAAACACCGTCAGATGGTTTCACATAGACAAAAACACAGGCCGGGACGTACATGTGGTTGCACACACACACACGCACACACACATTAGATGGATAAATGGGTGGGTACTGGCCATGGAGGCATATTAAAGGCAGTCAAGGGAGATGCATTAGGGCTGCAAATATCAGCTCATTAACACTCGGCTATCCTGTTTGGCAGCCCGTGCTCATGTGTGTGTGCGCGTGTGCACAAGTGTGTCTGGCGCTGAGATCTACAGGTCATTACAGTAACAAGCAACTTAGCCCTCAGGTCAGCTGTCATTAGCTACAGAAGAATGGCCAGAAATCACACCGCTCAGACTCTCACACTGCCAGACTCTCCCCGCTCGCGCATGTGTGAATGCACGTGTGTCTGACGAAGGGAATCGCAGCGACACTTCAGAGACGGGCGGAGGAGAAGGCAGAGTGGCAGATACATGCAAATGGATTGACTGAGAGGGGGGGATAGAGCGGGTGGCAAACAGATTTGCTTTTGATATTTTTTTTTTTTGCCTCAAATTGTTTCTATTCATTACATTGACCAAGTTAGGGTGATAATTATAGCTGGAGATAATTAAAGACTTAATTGGGCTTGATAAACAGTTATGAATTGCTTATTGAATTGTTCTCACAAGGCACAGTAGCAATTAGAAGTTTGAGAATTCATAAACATCTCCTATTCACAGTTTGTCCCTGTGTCACACTTCTCTTCTTCTCTCCTCTTTTCTGGATAGAACATAGATAGAGAGCACACTCCCAAGATTAATGAAATTTTCGAACAGGCAGGTAGCCTCGATATTTTCAAGAGATCTTGTCTTGGACTCTCCAAATGCTGTTTTCTGAAGGGCAGCACGATGAAATCCCTGAAGGTCTATTCAGTAGTTTCCACAACAGAGGATTATTTTTGCTGCTTTTTATGTTCCAGCATTTCATAATCTTTGCTTGGCTACAAAATATGAAACAGTAGAGAAAAATACAGGAAATACATAAAATAATGCAAACTCTGAACAAAAGCGTCATATGAGTCAGTTCATTGACGCACAACAGCTTTTCTAAATGATAAAAAAAATCAATACTTTTGCACAAAACAATAGATTTCAAAAAGCAACATGGGTCAATTACTGTAACAGAGCTGGAAAGAAGCAAAGTTTTTGAAAAAAAAAAAAAGGGGGGCCACAGGGAAAGGTCTTGAAAATCATAATAACATACAACATGCAGACGGAAAGAGAAGCTGTATTCATGAGGTGCAAATAACAGTGAAATTACAGACATACAGTACTATGGAGGGATCATCAACAGACATGCTGCTAATTGGCATGCAGACTTGTTGTATAGCCTGTGTTTATATCAGCCCTGCAATTACTGTAACAATGGTTTCCTCAAAGTAAGGCACATTTATGAAGTTTTTACTTTTTCTACCCCCTGCAGAAAAACATTCTCCTCAGAAGAAGTTAATATATTTGTACAGAGAGAATCTGTTACCAGCAGTGATGTAGCTACTGGCCTCTCTGTCTCTCCCTCCGTGGATTTATTATGCATGCTGAGTGTTATTTTGGCCTATTTTTTTTGCTACTTTGGATCTGTTTTGAATTTCGTACTGAACCAAGATTGCAATTAAAACTTGTGTTGCAGTCCTGTTAGCAATTATCACATCTGATCAGTTTCATCTCAGCGTGTCCAAACCAACTGAGTTAATAAGTGTGAGGAGGCACGAACAATTCGCACTGTTACACAAAAGGTATTCAAGTAATCACCGCTCGCCTGTGCGCTAGTCTGGTCGCATTCACTCATTCAAACTGATAAGAGCACAAAGACTATTTTATCTAATTCTCCTTACCTAATTAACAATAAATAGGCTACAAAATCATTTGAAGAACTTTTGTATAAAAATCTCATACTTTATGTAAAGGGGTTATCTCATTATTATTTTCTCCCACGGTGACATCCCATTTGTTTAAACTTATACAGTAGTTTTAATGATCTCTCCCTCCATCCCGTCCCATCCATCCATCCTGTCCCATCCTGTTTTAACAGAATTTTAAATTAAGGCAGCGAAATCCTCTCAAAATGCTGTGTCAGAGTGACTGTGTCCTCCCTCATACTCTGTCTAGGTTGAGTCCAGCCATCCATGAAAATGCTGTTCAATATTTAATTACAACCAGCAATGAAGTGACCAGTAAGACGAGTGATATGATTTAGCTCAAGTGCACTACAGTATAGGTGGCTGAACACAATTTGAATGTGATTGGTTAAATCATAACAAATTATGTAAAACCACACTTGACGTATTCAAGTCGCTATGCACAAAGCCTACTTTCAGACTGCAAATTAAACAAATTGAACAGAGCTCTTTGATTATTTTCCACCATAAATCATGAATGAAGCTTTAATCACTGTGTTTTCCACCAAATTTGCTTTATTTTATTGCTTTTAATTTAATTTCATTACCACCTAAACCAACATGCTCCTGAACTAAAATTGATTCTGTCAACACACAAAAGGGTTTAACTACTTATCATCTACTTGAAGCACAAATTGTACGTATTACAAATACAGTTCAAATTATTTTGCAGATTCTGCTGTATTGAAATGATTCGTTGTGGTGGAAGTTTGAATAGGAGAGCTATATTGCTGCAATGCTGTGAAAATAGATGGGCAGTAATCTAGTGAATATGACACTTCAAAACATAATTCCAGCCTCTCTCTGTCCTCAACACCTGCAGGCAGCTTAATGTCAAGGTGTTAGTAAGAGTTAACTTATGCAACTTCTTTGTTAACTTATTTGATTTTCTGTGCAGATCAGCATTCTTGGCGATCAGGACATCAGACAAAAGTTCTGAAACTCATTTTGTTATGCCTGTTTGAAATCTTCATAAGTCTCTGTACAGTATGCATGCAGCTAATAAGAACACATTTATTTATTTTATATGCTATAAAAGTCAGACATTGAAAACACCAAGAGGGTAGTTTGCATACGTACAATGGCAATGGCAGGGTAATTGCATTAGAAAGGTGCCGCCATAATTTCCATCTGCACAACTCCCAGAGGTTACTCAAGAGACTTTCTCTTTCTGAGGATTTTTATATGAATATATTGTATATCATTAGTTTCCAGCGCACACGTTCTCAAACGCTGACAGACCACGTGTGTGTAGCACTTTAAGCGTGACCCGTTCATTTGCATGGGAAGCTCGAGACATTGAATTACATGCATCCGTGTCTGAAACTTTGGTTATGGTTCATAAAGGCTCTTGTTTGTCGCATAATTTCAGCTACTTAGAGGGATAACATGGCACCTCTCCCACAAATTGAAGATAAGCGAAAAGTGAAACAACCATGGAAACACTCACACACGTAATCACGCAATCACTGTCCATTCAGGTCTGCAGATATCAGTTGTGTTTTCTGTGCAAACAGATTTATGCTAGTGAGGTAAATTGAGGTCTAGATTAATTTAGCAGTGGTATATCAGGTTGACAGACTGTGTGTGACTGTGCATGCATAATGCGTGTGTTTGTGCTGAATGTGTGGAGGTAATTCTATGAGTGTGTATGTGCATTCTGTGTTGGTGCATAAGAGCAGGAATCATACAAGGTGTATATGTTTAAGGCAAACGAAAGCTCTCATGTTTGATTTAAGCATTTATCAGGAAAATGGGGGATCGCATGTCAGAACGCCTCTGACATTAACAAACGGCGCCTGAGTGTACACACACACACACACAAGCACACATTTCTGCTTTCATTCATTAACACCTTCTCTCATGTACATACAACCCTCTTTCTGTATATATTTTCTCCTGTTCAAAATAATTACCCTGACAGAACACAGAGAGACGAGAAGAAAGGGTTAGATGCTACAAAGGCAAGCAGGTGCAAAAATATACACACATTTAATGAGTATGTGAAGGCAAACACTTACACAGCTCCTATGTAATCTTGCATAAAACCAGAGGTTGACAAATACACAGCATCCATTATCTCAATCTCATCACCCCAGCAGCACTCAAAGGAAGGCCGCTCTGGGTGATTGGATCATTTCCTGGTCGTGACTTAAGCGTGCGAGGCAAATCGATACCAGGGCGCACGCACACGCACACACACACACAAAGGGTAACAGAGGATCGATGTATATTAGTTACCTTTCTGTTGATTTCAGTATAGGAGAGTTGTGTCAGCCTAGTTGTTCCTTCAGGCTCCCAGCCTGACCCATTCTGACTGCAAGCCAAATTGAATGGGCCAGAGGGAAGAGGGAAGGTGTGTGTGTGTGTGTGTGTGTGTAGATGTGCGAGTGTGTGTGTGTGTGTGTGTGCGCAGTTAAAAATTGCCCGGATATAGCATTTATTTGTGTGACAACTGATGGCATGTACTGATGGCAGGGATTGTTAGACTCTGGCAATAATAATGCTGAGTTTTTTGCTGCATGTCTCTATGTGTGTGTGTGTGTGAGTGCGAGGGCAGGCAGGGGTCATTCCTCCTCTTGCCTGCATTCCTATCCTCCCTCGCATTTCCTCGCACCTCTGTTCCTGTGTGCAGGCATATTACTGAAGCAAATTGGGGCCAATAGACTCTGTCACTGCATGACCCAGGGCTCACCAAACAGAAAGGGAGCGTGCCAGGAAGAGAGAAAAAGGCAAATAAAGGGGATAAAAGGGGAGATAAAGGAAAGGAGAGACCGAGTGAGTTGGAAGAGGAGGAGAAGAGAAAAAGGACTGGGACAGCACGAGAGCAAGCGAAGAGAGAGAGAGAGAGAGAGAGAGAGAGAGAGAGAGAGAAAGAGCCAGGGGATGGACAGAGTGGAGGAAAGAAGCAGAGAAGGAGAGAAAGAGAGAAAGAAGTGACAACCTCAAATTAAATTCCCATCATGTCAGTGTAGAACAGAATTCAATAGTGTTTATTGGCAGCCCCCAGCCTGAGGGAAATTACATTCTGAAGCAGAGTATGGCATGAATGCACACACACACACACACACACACACACACACACACATACACACAAGCAAGCACACACATCTATTGTCCACAGCGCTGTGCATGTCCTCCGACCAGAAAAAAAAAAGCCCTCTGGCTGATGTGAGCATGCAGACAAGCGATTTATCCCCTGAGGTCCATGTGCCATTTGCGCAGTGCATGTGTATGTGTGTGTCCACATGCTTTTTACGGGCCTCTACATACGTGTGTGTGTGTGTATGTTGGTCTGGAACTCTTCTTCTTCTTCACATGCACGATGCACAAAAGTAAGTTTTGCCTTTTAAGTGTTCGCTTTTGCTGTCTATCGGACACAATTGCCGCTTTCTCTGCAGTCAAACTCAGACTTTGCCATTACAGTACATACGCAGGTTTTTATTATAGTGGCTGTATTAAATGTGTCCCCAGGCTCAAGTTGCCATGAGCACCGGGCTTCAGTGCCTTTGTCCAACCTCCAGCAGCAGCAGAAAAGGCAGTGTACTTTAATGGGAAGCCGTTTAACAGTTTTATGCAGAGCACATGTAGAGGCTATTACTGCTGATGTCTCTGGGATGCAGATTTGCTCTAAATGGCTAACAATCTGCCATTCTTTCAACCCCCCCTCCCCCCTCCCCCCAACTCCTCTCGCTCTCTATCTCTGCCCCCCAACCCTTTATGTCTCTGTCTGTTTATGCCTCTATCTCCACTCTCTCTCATTTCTCTCCCCCAATCCCTCCAACGCTCTCACTCGTTTTCTCCGTCTCTCTCTCTCTCTTTCTCCAGGAGCGTGCAGAGAGGGCTTTAGGCTGCTCAGTGGAGGATCTGAAGGCTCTTTTCTACTGTGAGCTGTGTCACAAGCAGTACCTCAGACACCAGGAGTTTGACAACCACATCAATTCCTACGACCATGCACACAAACAGGTACATGGGATGCACCTGCACCACAGCTACACACACACACACATATACAACGTCAGGGACACACAAACTGATTTTTTTTTTTTTTTGATTTCTTGTCATGGAATTTGGGTGTGTTAACATTGCATGAGTTGATGGAAAGCTACTTTACATTTCCATGTCAATCTGCCCGTTGGGTACAGTTTCCCAGCAGGTAAGTGTGACAACCACATCATCTCTTACAAGCACACACACGGCGGTGGAACACCTCATCTCGAGGCAGATGCACACACACAAACAGTACAGTATAAACACACACCCAACGCACTGCATTTGCTTTAGATTTCCATTTTAAGAATCTGATGTCTTATACAAGATAAGAGAAACTTTACATATCCCACGCAGGGAAATTTGTGTCACAGCAGCTAGAAAGAAGTACAAAAACTCGATCAAACAAGCCTCTACATTATACAGTGTAATATTAAGCATAAAGTAGCAATACAGGTCGTAGTCAAGGCAAAGTCAAGCCTAATTTATTTTCTTTCTTCTGATGTTATTAAAATATGTAGAAAAGTAAGTGATAACCCTCTTTGTAGTAAACTGCACACATTTGAGGAAGGTGAAAAAATACAGAAACATCCAAAAACCATCACTGTGATCCCGTAAAATAAATATTTCAGAAATAATTATGTCCACACAAAGGCATGTACAGCTAGTTATCCTAGGTACTGAAGTTACTTATGCTTGGGGTCAGTTAGTCCTCTCTGAGGTTAGAGCTATTATTAACATAAAATCGCAGAAACACTGCAGCATAAAACTCTAACAGAAGATTTAAAACAGATAAAAACCCATTGTATTTTAATGTTTCAAAGGGTCAACAGGGTTGTCTTTTGAGGACTAACAAGAAGGAAAGCAGTTCACATAAAATTAGGAAAAGGCAGACAGTATCAAGGTGTTAAAACAATGTTAATGGTATGTTGAGTAATATGAGAATTAGAATCAGGTGGATAAAGTGTGTTTTTAAGTGTTTGTTTTTTTTTTTTTTTAAAAAAAGAAAAACAATAACCAAAGCAACTTGAATTAAAAAAAAAATCAGAATGTGCCCAGTTCATAAGTTTGACTTCATCTCCAAGTCTCCATTTTACAATCATGGAGAGCAGTTGATTTCGTATGTATCTGGTACATAAGGACTTTGTTCCAAAATTCACTATACTCCTCAATCTGTATTTCCTTCAAAAGAAAAATAAGTATTCTGTACCAAATTCAAGATGGAGCTATTAGTCACAGCTCAAGTATGATTCTGTTATTCTGGTTTGGACAAGATGAGGCCAATGGACCATTAGGAAAAGGCCCGGCAGCAGGTTTTCTCCTGTGCCCTGCTTTCACATCCGTTCTCATACACAACCTCCACTCCGGACTAACAAGCTGAAGGTTCTGCTGATAGCACATTCTCCAACAGCTATCTGTTGTCATGCCAAGACATACACTCGCATACAAAAACATACAGACGTGCACTTACCCGGGTACACATTCGTCCTCAAACACAGGCAATCTCTGAACCGAGCCAAGCCGCCTCCTACTTCTGAACGCCCACACTGTGCAACATGAAATAAACATTAAATGAGACTGTTCCTCCGCTGTCATTGTTCTTTGAAAATGAATTGAGGCAACTGTAGGCCAATGTTAATGCTTTGTTTTAGCCAGAGGCAGGCACATGAAATGAGCTGCATGAGGCACTGAGCTGACAGTAGCCAGTGGCACTGTAGGAACACACACACATACAGGCGTGCGTGCACACTCTCGGTCTGCCTACCGAGCAGACAACGGATGAAATTCTAGCTGAAGACAGTTTCCCTGCAGGAGTATTGGCTTTGGAGAATGGAAGCTGATTGCGTTTGCTCTGTCTCCTTTCCTTGTCATCGATTCAGGGATAAACATGTCTGAATACAGTGCTTTATCAGCATTTACTGCTGATTACAGAAATTGCTCATTACAACAGAATTACACTCCCTTTTAAATAAAAGAGCAATCAACCCATTAGCGTGGCCCCTCACATGCTACCTAAGAATACATCATTCCTCTCTCGAAGGCCCTAGTGGCTATGAATCAACTCTGACTCATCCATAGTTGCCTCAGCCTGAGCACTCCTTAACACATCTAAAGGAATATTGATCGAGGCTTTGACAGACGGATTGAGCTTCACAGCACATAGCGAGACTGGCATGTTGGAGAGCAGGAGTAATATCACTTCCCGCTGTTGGGGACATGACATCATCTTTGAAGACAAAAGTATCCACTTTAAAATGGGAAAACGGAAATATCTCCTGCCCTGTGTGCTCTGTGAAAATGGTTCTGCGTGCAATATTTTGTTTGGCTCTAAATATAGCTACAGGTTTGCCTGCAGTGGGACCTGTTTTTAAGAGAGAACAATAACCTGGCATAGTGCGAATGCAAAAGGAAGCAGGAAGAATTCATCTTCATATATTCCATCTATTATAAACTGCTTTCTCTCTCTCTCTCTCTCTCTCTCTCTCTCTCTCTCTCTCTCTCTCGCAGTCACTGCCATGGACAGCTACAGTATGACTCTGATCTTTTCTTCCTCCTCCTTCCTAGCTCTGTCCGCAGTAGTTCATTATGTATGCATCTCTGCTTGAACATGATTAATATTTCCCATAGAACGAGTTTGGCATCAAAGCCCCTGAAAGCTCCTTACTGCACACGGACAAATGCGCTCGCACACATGCACACATGCGATCACACACGTCCACAACGCACAAACACCTCTACTGTAAGACATGTATGTTTGAGGACTACAAACCCACAAGTGCTCCTCCGCTGGCACATGCTTAATGCTGTCTTCAGTGAGCTGACAGTGGGATGTTAAGCATCAAGCGATAATGTAAAAAGACACCCGATTGTGTTAGACTCAGCAGAGATTAACCTGACGACTGTCAGCTCCAGCATAAGATCTGGGTGTGAAAGAGAGTGAGTGTATAAATAAATCTGATGTCTGAGGGGCTAATCTAATCTGTGTGTGTGTGTCTGTGTGTGTGTCTGTGTGTGTGTGTGTGTGTGTGTGTGTGTCTGTGTGTGTGTGTGTATGTGTGTGTGTGATATATGCCGTATGGGTGGATAATAGCATAACATAATCTAAAAGTGAGAGTGGTGTAATCCTGTTGCAATTTATACTACAGGATAGGTTCACAAATATATAAGATAAACAAGAAACCCTGAATTTATAAGCCATGGGTGGATTGCACGCTGAGGTAGCTAAAATATACTGGGAAGTGAGAGCGAATAAGACTGGAGATAGGGGGGATAATGGTGCACGATACTGCAGCTATTCCCAAACTCCTCAGTCCCCCCTTAGCCTTAGACACACGCAGACATGCATTTACAGACAAAAAGAGACACACCAACATGCACATGCACACACAAACACACACACACACACCTGCCAAGCATGGATAAAGGAGGGATTAAAGTGTGTCAGAAAAGGAAACCGGAGAGAGAGGCATGAATCATTGTTTCCCTGAGAGGACTGGCACACCTATGGCTATAGACACATAGTTTCATGCAAATACACACATGCGCACACTCACGCAAAACACACACATCCAAAACAGAGGTAATTGTTATTTTTTCGGCACTGTGATGCAGGTGAAGACCCGCCTGTCTGTTCAAATCAAATTACTCTCCCTATGGATGGTGTACACACACATATACACTGAGAGCGTGCATACAATGGTGTGACATTTTTCCTACTGAAATCGGCGGCCATTACCACATCTCACACGGTTATCTTGCTAGTGAGAAGTGGCTGGCCTTGTGTGTCATGACGTGTAATTTCGGCATCAGTAAATCAATGCCTTTCGCACACTCCAGCTCAAAGGCAGATGTCATTGGATCAGAAGTTCGAGCAAACTAAGCTGTGATGACTGACGAAGGGTTGAACATTTGAGAAATTTCAATGGCGAGAGCATCATCATCATCATTAAATCACTCGTGTCACTCATCTCAACTTTGCCTATAATCTGCTATTCACCAGTTGGGTTGTGTTTGCTCTCAAGCTGTGTGTTGGAAAGACTATTCTACCAGGCTGAATGGAGTTAATTGGACATGAGCTTTGGAGGAGAACATCTGCAAACGCTGCTGACTGATGTGTATGGTTTGAAAGACAGCTGCCTGCAGAGAGCTTCCTAAAACTAATCTCTCACTCTCTCTTATCTCCTCTTTGTCCCACTCTTGTGCCTTTCTCGCTACTCCCTGCCCTCTGCATACTTTTTCCGTCCCATCATCCGTCCTCCGTAATTTTCATTTCCTGCAGAGGCTGAAGGAACTCAAGCACAGGGAGTTTGCTCGCAACGTGGCCTCGAAATCATGGAAGGACCAGCGCAAACAGGAGAAGGCTCTCAGACGCTTGCACCAGCTCGCACAGCTACAACAGGACACTCAGCGGTGAGTGGGAGGAGTGTGTATTTTGTGTGTGTGTGTGTGTGTGTGTGTGTGTGTGTGTTTGTGTGTGTGTGTGTGTGTGTGTGTGTGTGTGTGTGTATGTGTGTGTGCGTGTAATGAGACCAGGGGCAGAAGTCCGGAGGGGTTAGAGTGTGTCACATCCAGTCAACATTTCTTAGACGTGATGGATGCATCCACAGATGTGAGAGCACTCAGGTGTCCTGCATGGGCCACAGGTGAAGTAAGTATAAGATGCAGACACATTGAGAGTAGATGTGAAGAAGAAGAGGTGGAGGTGGAGTTTTACAGAAGAATGAATAGTAGGAAAAAGTTGAAAGATGAAACCCACCCCCAGGTTCACACACCTAAAGCAATCAAAACAACTGATAAAAAAAAAAACCAATACATCACGTAATAATCAACTTGATTGCTCCTATTCCCTGTGCAATTAAATGTGTTTTCCTATAATCAGGCAATGATATGTGAACAGCATTGCTATGACTGCAAATATCATGCCTAGCTTGTTTTCTTTGCTTCTTTCTTTCATCTTGCTCTCATTAGCATACTGAATGCATTATTAAAATAACATATGTCCATAATAATCTTTTAAGTATTACAATACATCACGTCCATGTACTATTACAAAGCTGTATACACAGTGCATACATCTACCTGTCAGTTTATTTAATCTAATCCAATGCTATTTTGTATGGTAGTTTTAATCTTAGATAATTATTTATGCATATCTATTTATCTAAGCTTTTAAATCCATTTACCAAATTTAGTAATCACAATAATTATGAGTCAACTTAAATCAACTAAAATCAAGAATATTACTTTGTCTTGCAGAGTCCCAGGAAGAACATATGGACTAAGAAGTGCAGTCAGGGCTGTGAGTCAGCAGCAAGACAGAGACATGGACCAAAGAGACCACAGCCCTGAGGACAAACCTGAATCTTTCAACCACACCCAGAGACCCTCTCCTGCACAGGCGAGGACAGCTCCTCTCAGCCACCCGCCAGAAGATCCATACCAATCTCCTTCCCAAATACCGCTGGCTGCCACTCGAGCAGAATCCCCACTAATCACACATCCGGCATCCAATACAGGCCCTCCTGCAGAGAGCCCCGAGTCCTGCCTGGGCTTGGATCCCCAGCTGCCTCTCCCTGGGCGGGGGAGAGTGGGAGGCAGGCTCGGGGTGTCCTTCTGCTTCTCACGCAGGGGGCCCAGGCTCGAGCCTTCTGCCTCCGTCTTCTCGGACCTGGAAGAGGAGGAGAGAGAGAAGAGGGAACAAATGAAAGAAAGGATAAAGGGAATAATAGAAGATATTGACAAGGAAATTGGAGAAGTAGTGGAGAGGAAATACAGTGAGAGTGAAAAGATTAAGTCCAGCTCTGACAGCGCTGGACCGAGCGACATGGTGCCAATCCCCAGAGAGGCTGCCAGAGAAGAGGAGGAGATTGAGAAAAGAGACACGGCGAAAGAACACTCTCCTATTTCCACAGTAGCACCTGATAATCGGAGCCACGATTCACTCTTTTTGCCGTCACAAACCCAAGTGACCATATGGGATGCAGCACTAACAGGGTCACACATGGACACCGAACACACCGACAGCGAGACAGAGAGAAAGCAAGAAACAGAGGCGGGGAGGGAGGAGAGTAAGTATATGTGTGTGGTGGGGAAAGATGGCTCTACCTGTCTGAGATGGCCTGTCAGTTTGCTTAAGTTCACCAAGTCTCAGCCACACATCTGCTACAGCTGCAACCCGCTCTGCTCAAACCCCCGACGCCCAGAACAACTCACAGAAGATCTACAGGAGTCACAACAAAATCATCTGTGTGTTCTTGCAGATGAATCACATCCACGTGTGCCAGCTATTCTTACACCAGACGCTCATTCTGGTTTACACAGAGAGGCAAGACAAGAGCTGAAAGCACACAGACTGGAAAAAGCTGAGGAGAATTTCAAGGCAGAGCAACATATCGATGTGGAGACAGAAGAACACCTGTTCCTAAAGAACAAAAACCTTCCATCATCAGACACAAGACCAGAAAGAGAAAGATGCACATTAAGTATGGAGAGTTGTGTGAGGGCAGCCTCCCATCCATTTGACCCCACTCAGAGTGACAGCTCTAACGCAAACTCCCAGAATCCACTGGGAGGCAGATTAGGGGGTGCGAGAGGGATCAGGGAGAGAGCCATCACAGCCCAGAGCTGCAAATCAGAGTCTGTCATCCAGCCTAGCACACAGGGGATGTACATCAGCCCGTCCAGGTGTGAGTGTGGGAGTGAGACAATGTGCGAGTGTGCCAGCACCACACAGCCGTACGGGGGTGTCTCAGAAGTGTCACGCAAAAAGAGGAACGCCAGCACAAAGAAACACAAGCTGGGAAAGAGGAAGAGGGGCGAGAAGGAAAAAGCTTCAAACAAGCGCCAATCAGCAAGGTGCAAAGTGAGGAGCGTCGTCTCCACAGTCTCCACTGGCAGAGAGAGGAGAGGAGAAGCTGGAGGGAGCTGGGGGAAGAAAAGGCTGCGAGGGGAGATGAGGAGGAGGAGGAGGAGGGTGCAGAGAGCAGGGAGCAGCTGTCTCCTGGGGAGATGTGAGGCTGAGCCAGTATCTGTCTCTGTCAGGAAGAGGAGGCCTCACAGGAGCCACAGCACCGACTCCCAGTCACAGGCAGACAGAGAGCAGGCAGAACACTGCAGTGCCTCCTCCCAGCTCCTTAGCAGACACACAGCAGACAGAGCCGACACCGGCGGGGAGGGAAAGCGAGGCGCAGTCGCGGTGACTTTTCCCTGGCGGTCTCACTTCTCCTTACACTCCTTCTCGCCAGCATGTAGCCCAACGCTGTTTTGGGAAAGGGGTCACAAAAGCAACCCCAGGAGTTTCATTGACTGCTGTTACCCTGACAACACCTGTGGTTGCAGCCCGGTGAGAAAGAGAAAAGTCCTCCACAGGGACAGGAAGTTCATTCATAGTAAGAGAAAGAGTTCGAGGCACTGCGAAGTCTGGGAGGAGACAGAGAGGGGCAGGAAAGTGGGAGGGCACTCAGGGTGCAGAGACAGAAACCTGATGTCAGAGACAGAGCAGTGGGAGTGGATGAGAGGGAGCGAGGAGGGCAGGCCGAGGCCCGGGTGGAGGTGGAGAAACAGAGCGGCCGAATGGGATCGGTCAGCCAGGTTTAGCCCCAGTCCCAGCAGCTGGGGCAGGAGAAGCAGACATGTTAGCACAGAAGACGTAGACTGGGACAGGTGCAGCGTGGACAGATGGACGTGGGGCAGCAGTGACAGCTGGGAGGACAGGGGGGTGCACAGATCCACGTCAGGCTCCAGGACAGGAGCAGACAGCAGAGACAGCCCGGGCTGCGTGTGGAAAAGTGCAAGCACCAGACACTCGAGTTCGAGACACGTCTCCAGCCCTGAGTGGTGGACAAACAGGCAGACGTGCAGCCCCCAGAGTGTGATCAACACGAGGGCCAGCAGATGCCACAGCCCGCACTCCTGCAGCCCCTGCAGCCCCTGCAGCAGCACCAGCATGTCCGAGCTGAGCTGGGAGTGGAGCAGGACCAGTACCTGCTCCGGAGCCACCGTGGATGGACTGTCAGGTAGTTCCGGCAGGACTCCTTCAGCAGCTCCAGGACTCTCATCTGAGTTCCCTCAGGAGGCAAAGAAGCAAAGCAGCCCCATGTCCACTCCGTCCGAACTTACCTCGAGCACCTCCTCTCATTCTTCACCCCACAGATCCTCTTGTCCTCCCACAGTCCCAGGCCTCCACACACAGTATTATGACACCAGCCCTCCTCAGCTAAAGAATCCCAGTTCACAATCTGACCTTGGCCATGAGCCCTCTGCCAGTGTTATAACAAGCAGGTCAGGCACAACTCCAGGACTATCCCAGAGTAAGTCTCCACAGCAACAGAAACCAGCCAGGATGTTGCTTCTCCCTCTCATAGGGAAACTACCTGCAATCCAGAGAAAGGCTAGGAGGAAAAAAGGGCAGCTGGAAAAGAGTCAGGAAAAGGAGGGAGAGGATGAAGAGGAAGCTAGGGGCAGCGGAGGGGATCCTGGAGCAGTCGTCCACAGTTTGAAATGTCCTGTGGACATGGCTGAGTCAATCCCCAGCAGCACGCCAAATCTCTGCCCGTCACAGATTAGGACTGATGACAAACAGACAGGTGGAGAGACAGCTCCGCCAATCAGCTTTACCGCTGAGGAGATGGACAAATATCGCCTCCTGCAAGAGCAGGCGAGAGAGCACATGCAGAAAGTACTGGAACAGAAGCAGGAGAGTGCAGATACACACATAGAGACAAACTACACACACACAGCACAGACAGACACCGTCAGGACTTCAGAGGAACAATACACACTTGCAGCCTTGCACAATCCTCCGCAGCCTCAAACCCAGTCAATTCAAACAGACACGATGCAAACACAAGCACAGCATGCCCTCCAGGTCAGTCTCCCACTTCCACATGTGACCCCGCAAGAGAACTTCACTCAACCCATGGCTCTTCGAGTCCCCAACCTCCCCCCTCTCCCACCATCTCCCCCTCTCTCCAGCCTCCATCACATCATTCTACAGCACACAGCCCTCTCCATGCCTCCTTCCTCCTCCTCCTCCTCCTCCACCTCATCCCCTTCTCCTGCCCTTCACCCACACCCAGCCCAGCTCCCTCACCCCCTGCCCCCCCTCCACCCGTCTCTCCCTCACCACCTTCACCTCTCGCCCTTCTCCCTCTCCTCCCTGTTTCCGTCCATCCTGCTGTCCCATCACCCCATCCCTCTCCTCCCTCAGTCCCCGGCTTTCCACGCGACCCCACTGGCTCCGCTCTCCCCGGTGGCCCTGCAACCCTTGAACGCGCAGCCTTTCATGGACAGAGCATGGCCAGTGAGGTTTCAACAGAAGGCGTTGTGATTTTCACAGAGTGGCTGCCACATTTATTAATCTTCCCTGGCAATGCAGACTAGTGTGAGAGAGAGGCAGTGGTGTGGGGGTGGGGGGGGGGATTTTTGGATTTTGGTTTTGGATAATAGCCTGTTATTTGAAATGGGGATGTGTTGGTGCTTTTACTAGCACCAACTCCAACTCTTATTCCCATGTGCCCTCACACGCACACTCGCATGCATACACACAAACAGCCCCACTATTGCCTGTTTTTAAAGAAAAAATTGTTTCTCCATCTAGCCTCTGCTGTGTTGTAGCAGACAGTGAGAAAACGGACTTTGATCCTTTGCTTTTTCTATCATTCCTCATTCAGGCCCAGAATAAAGGGAAAGGTGCGCCTGCTATTCAAAGACAAGCTGGGTTTGTGTCATCCTCTCTCTTTCCTTCTGAACCACAGACAGACCAGCTGCCTTTTGAAGTATCCTTCATGCCAGGGACAGAGGGGCGAGAGAGAGTGATAATACTCTCCCCTTATCTCCATTTCATACAGGTTATCTGAGTTAGAGTGTGACTTTCAACAAACATGAATAACGTTCCAGGGACCGGGGGGCACAGCACAGCCATTTTAACCTTTGTGTATACTGTATTTGTGTTTGTGTGTGTAAGATAGAGGTAATTCTGGACTGACACACACACATACACAGGAGGAAGGACAACAACTAATTTCCATATCTGACACATGTAAAGACCTGTTTTGTCTCTATAGTGTAAATATTCTGACAGTGAGTAATAATATTAGAATCATGGGAAACAATAAAATCAAAGGTGAATTCAACCTTGACCAGTAGTACAATGCTTATTCCACACTCAGTGACCTCAGTGATATTCATATTCACATGTGACATTAGATATTTTTTTTCCCCCTGCGCAGCATTTAACGAAGCAGCCGTTGAGCGATGAATGAATCGGATCTGTTACATTAAAACTTGGGTGAAAATAAATGGGCTTCAATGCTCTTTCTTATTCTGTCTGATTCATGTTGATCATGCAACATGTTGCAACACATTCCACATGAAAAATTAATACTGTTTGGTTTACTACTTTTCAAAGAGAGGGCCACAATTCATGAGATTTTTAATAGATTGTGCCAAACCTTTCTTCCTCATGACCCCTTAATTTGAAGCAAAGTCTACTTGTGAGTTCTTTTCACCGGGTGTAAAAAGGTCTAAGGATTGTGAGCATGATCGGGCTGTTTTATTGGAATATGCTTTAGATGTCAGGAGGTAAAACTATTTCACAAAAAGTGAAAAGTTAAAAAAAGGAAAACCCAACATAATATGGTTTTCTCATTTCCTACATTAGTAATCATCTCACATCCTTAGATTTACCTTGAGATGAATCTCCCTTTGTGAAGGTGCTGATCCCCGGGTTGGAAACCACCGTCCTAGAGAATCTGAAGAAAAAGTATTAGTAACATTTAATTAATTTATCTACCAAGTGTAGCAATTTATTCAATAAAAAGAAGCATCAGTGTGAAAGTGTTTTTTATTGTGTCAGTCACAGAGTCAGATGCTGCCCTTTAAAAAATACCACATTTTGTTTAAATAGTGCTATTGGTTCCTTGTACTGCCAAACAGATAAATCACTTTGTCAAAAGAAGCACATTTTTTCCCAACCACATTTTATTATAACGTCCAGTTTGACCTTTGCTTGGTTCACTGTACCGATGCTGAAAGCCAAAAAATATACACTCACTTTCGAGACACTTAATCTGCACCAGACAGTCTCGAAGTTGTGATGTTGTGCTTCAGTATCACACATGGGAGGCCAAAAAAAAAAACATTGCATCATTAATGAAACATGGATGAGGGTCTTTTTGCATGTCTTGCCAAAGGTTATGGTGGTTAGTAACTGTTGCTATGCATCCATGCCCGATGACTGGTGAAGGCGCACGCGTATTAAAGCTGCTCGCCAAACAGTTGATCACTGCAGCGGCCGGCACTCAGGGAGCAGAGCACAGAAGAGAACAGAGCGGCATCCAGATGGTCTATGGACTTGGACTACCCAGAGTGCTTTGAGAGATTGGATTGATTTGCCCTCTGTGATATCAGTGAACACAGCCCAGCACACAGGGGGGGCTACAGCAAGGGGTGACATAAATACAGACACAAAAACAAGATACAAAATGTGCACTACCAGTCCTGAGGTGTTGGCTGGAAATATAAGTCAACCCCTGCAGAGATTCTGTAATTAGAGCACAATTCCTCTTTCTCCTCCTTCTGACCCCTGAGCTTGTGTGTGTGTGTGTGCATGCATGTGTGTGTGTAGAAGTGTGTGAGTTTGTGAGAAACAGAGACAGAGAATCCCTATCTCTCTCCACAGGACGAGAGATCAAACAGACTGTGTGAAATATAGAGCAGCAATAATTAGCAGCTGTTACAGCATCAAACCTCTCTATCTCTACCTATCCCTCTCTCGGAGACACACACACACACACACACACACACACACACACACACACACACACANAAAGTTGTTATTTTAAAAGCACATTTACCCAGTAAGAGTGTTTGGGACTTTGACTTTATTATATTGTAAAAATGTAAGTTACACACAGGCACACACAGTTATCCACACAGGGGTTATGTGGAAATTAGTAATCACAATATCACTGTACTTTCTGTCAGTGACTGATTGAATCATTACCTAAGCCCAGAGATTCTCCTCCGGTGTGGCTCTGTTTTGCTGTTGTGTGTGTGTGTGTGTGTGTCTGCGCATGTGTGTGCATTTGCGTGCGCACGCAGGAGTTTGAGTTGATTTATGATCGAGGAGAAGCAGTTTCCTCAGTCAATCGCTCCTGTGAATTAATGAGGTATAAAAACTAAAGCTGGCACTCAGTCAAATACGGCAGCACAGTCACAGAGAGCCGACTGCCGGGGCAAGATCACCTCTATTGGCACCACATCTGATTGTTAGATTGTGGATATAGATTACGTTGAGCAAAAAGGAAAAAGGAAAAAAAAGAGCCCCTTACAGCTACTTAAGCCATCCATCCACCCAAATTGTAATGCTGTATAAATGAGACACTTCCCATCTCTCGCCCTCTCCCTTTCTTTCCTTCTTTGTGGTCTGGCCTCCCAGCCTTGTATTTGATTCAACCGGGTCAGTGGGGCTGCGTTCAGCTCCCCCGGCTGTTCTCTGACTGTGCAGAAGAAAAGGCACCATTACACTTTGTCCTTTCAATCCCCCCTCATTCAGAGTCTACATCTTCCACACGTTCGAATGCCGTTGTACAGCAGCGACTTTCAGAGCACAATGTGCTTTGCAGAATTATAACACAGAGAAAAGACCTTCCCATACCTTTTTCTCTCGCAGTGACATTCATTAAAAGTTTTCTTGTGACTTGGTAGAGTGTGACATACAGTAGTAGGTTGTTCCACTCCACTTTACATCTTTTCACTGAATCTCTGCACCTCTGAGGAATAGTAGTTATAGTAACAGCAAGGATAATATTTTAACTATTCAACTGAGTCACAAAAAGACATTCAAAAGTTACAAGCCAAAATAGGGTTAGAAAAAAAAAAACGGAGCTGCTCAAGATCAGGATGCACCAAAAAACTGAGCAGAAATTCTGGTTTCCAATAGATGAATAGTCAGGCGTCTACTTTGTCGCATCATTTGATCATATACATTTTTGATGATTTTAGGTTGATGTGACACTTTGTTAACTGTTGTGAGCTTTTGAACTCCCATAAAGGCTCAGTTCAAAGAGTCTGTCACCGCTCGTACGTCAAAAGCCGCTGTTGCTGCAGGTGTAATATATGGGAAAAATAAGTGGGTTCAAGCTGTTTAGAGCTCGAGCATGTATTACTGTGTATTATTCTGAACTGGAAAATCGCTTTTATCTTATGAAACACCGGCCTATTTTTCATTTTATTCTATTCATTTACTGTATGCTTGGCTCTCTTGTTGAGGAGGGACTTGTGTAGGCCTTGTGCGTATTATGCAGAGATGACTATGTGAATTCTGTCCTACGATGGATTTAAGGCTTAGAGGAGGTAGTGGGCTCTGTGATACTCTTAAACTTGGCACAGTCGCCCAAGGACATGACACTGTCAGCACATTGCTTACACTCCTCTGCACACACACACACACATACAGAGGTGTAATAGGGTATAATTTAGGAGGCTGTAATAGTGAGATGTGATGCTCTGTTGTAAGACAGCATGGCTAATTCCCTGGTTATGTTATCTCTGAGAGACAGATGTTCCCACCAAAGATTACTATGCGCACACACAAAACAAAAACAACACACACATAAACGGCGTGCATGCAGGGACGCATGAACACATTCAATCCTCAGACAATAGCAGCAGCGAGATGGTCTAAAATAGCCTTATTGACCAAAAACAGAGATCAATGACGAGACAACTTTTCTGCCAGTTAATGAGATGTAATGAGTTTCTGCGTGATACAATAAGGAGAAACACAACAGCTCTCACAGAAACTTTTCCTCAATAAATATTCCATTCAAAACAATCAAATGGATCGTACAAGGGATGTTGACCCCCTGCCATATTGATCAGAGGGTAAACACACATTTTCCCAATATGCCACTCTAAGACAAACCATATCACCTTTTAATGATCATATTAAGCCTTGCAAAGCTGTGAGAGTTAACCCTTTGCGTCAATCCATCAGCCGCAGTGCTTTTCCCAGGTCAGACAGACCGCATCCATTATCCAGGAAATCTATCCTGTACAGGAAATGGCTTCACTGCAGAGGATAAAGGTTAGTTGATTCACGGCTTCTCCAAGCGGCTCTCAGGAAAACCCTTGGGTCAGATAACCATTAACCATCACTCTCATTATGTCGTTAATTCACAGTTTGAATGCACGGCCACAGCATAAAGAAAGCAATGCGGGTGAGTGACATGCAGCTCCCGTCTGTCAGGGGAGTCGATTTTGTCCTTGGTCTTCTTTGTCCTGCTTGTCTGAATTTCTGTCTCTTATAGTAGTAGTATCATCCATGAAACCTCTCCTGCGCCCAAACACAGTGTCCATGATTCAAAAACATCCCACTGGCGGCTTTGAGAGGTTGAAAGAATTGCTCATACACCTTGAAGCAAATTTGAGTGCGCGAGTGTGACTTCAAGAGGACAATTTACACAAATGAGCATGTGAATGTGTGTATAAACAGCAGAACTGCCTCTCAAACTCCTTTCTCCTCCGAGCCCTGATCTCCCTCCTCCTGTTTCCGTTTAGCTGGTTTCAGCTTTAAGTCTCCAGATTCTGATAATTTTCCCCTTAATCCCTTCAGAGGAGCACCCCGCTTAACTCTCTAATTAAGTCAACGATACACACATACACCAACACCGGATAAACAGCACATGCACACACACAGCTTGTAGCGTTCAGCTATCTGATGCACGGACAACGGCGGTTGCTGTGTTGTGCGTGCGCGCGTTGGTGTGTCTGCATTTCAATGATTAAGTCCCAATCAGGATGTTGTAATGACGACACATGCATTTTTTAAGCTGTTAATCCAGGATTATTCTCCCCTCCGCTCATCTCATTACCGTCGATTATTAAAAAACACATACAGGCACACATACACACAAATACTAATTATGGCTTGGTTTCCCTGGAGACCAAACACATGCTGCGAGGGGTCTCCAAAGATAGCCCGACACACAGGTAAACACAAATACAATTGAACGCACCTCAGGCATCAACTGTGCATACAATGTAATGTTTTTTCTGTTTGTGCATATATTTGTTAATTCGTGGATGTTTGAAACACGTGACGAATCAAATCTGTAGCGTAGCAACATATTTATAGAAGACTGATGATTCCTGTGCTTTGGTCTCTCAGAGAGTCATTCTGGACTTTCAGAGAGTGATTTTCAGCATAGAGTGGGAAAGAATGAGTAAACAGTGAGTGTCCTTTCCCGGTGATTGAATGTGTGTCCTTGTGTAGAAACTGCACTTCCCTCTCTCAGCAAGGGAAAAATATTCCTGCGGCGCTGAGGCTGATGCGCAGGTGAGAGAATATCCAAGGATTTTGAGATCACCTGAGGCTTTGTGTCCACTATGGCCCGTTCGCATTAGGTCAGCTCAGAATAACCAGAAAGGGCTGACCGCCGATGTTCACTCACCCCTGGAGTCATTAATCACGCAGCACGGCAGATGAGCCACACGCATTAACACACACATACACACACTAGAGCCCACTTTAATTATAAAGCCAAATGCTAGATGACAGCATCGCTCCAGGTAGTCAGTCCTCGAGGCCTGAGCTCCTGGTGCATTATCATACACTAAACATCACAGACATGAATATTTCTGAGCAGAGTTTAGTCCATGAATAACAACCCATCATATCACTCGAAGCTATCAATATCTGCAGCATATACACACGCGCGCACACACACACACGCAGTATCATATCAGTAACTTTTCTCTTGAGCTTTATTTTATGCTCTTTAAACACAAACACACACAATCAGATCACGCCATCTGAACCCCTGTATTCCCGAACAGGCCTCTCAGCTTGTGGCTGGGTCGCTATCAGGAGAACGATCTCAGATAACGTTCCCATTTACCGGTTATGAAATTCTTCAAAGGGGCCACGCAGCAGCGAATGCCTGTGGTGTGTTGTGTTGGTTAACAGGCGTAGCGCATAGAGAAATACTCTGTGGTGGATGTGTGCTGCGGCATGCTCGTCACACACAGTCGTCCCCTTTACCAAAAGGTAGCTTAGGAAAATGTCAGTTTATGGAGGAGTCACAACTGTCCAATATATTTTGTTGGTGCATAAAAATGAAGGATGTAGAAATGAAAATGAAAACTGCATTTGAAAGAGTGTTTGAAGGAAAAATCCAGTAGCAAAAGCCAGGGACACACTGATGGACTGTAGGAGTGTTTGTGAGGTTTTACATTATAAGGTATGTGAATCAAATACAGTCTCACTGTTGGTTTTTTACATTTTCGGTCTGACATCTCTGGCCTGAATCAGTAGTTTGTCATGCTGTGAATGTCTTACATTTTGATTCTTTTGCTGGTGGTGACGGAAAAGGGGAAAAAAAAAAAAAAAAAAGTTCAAATGCTATAATCTTTTTCGCCCACAGAAAGTAGCTGCATATCTAGCTGTCTACCACTCTGATGTACAAACTCTTGCTCTTCACCTTGCTGCACTCAATTGTACGAAAATATAAAAGCGAAAAACATCGGTCCATTATTGTGCCATGCCATTACCCTAACCCATGCCATTATGCACATAACCCTGTCTGAGAAGTTTAAAAGGCTGCAATGTGAAAACTAGTCGAAAAAAAAAGAAAAAGAAGAAGAAGTCAGAGTTGCCCGTTTCTCCTTTCTGAAAGGCTTTGTGCCAGACACTTTGAACAGTCTAGCAGAGGGAAACGCATCCTGCATAAGTTAATGTCAAATTCTCTCTATTGTGTCTTGTCTTGTTGAATCCAATGAGTTAACCAAAAAGGAGGGGAAAATCCAAAGCGGGAGAATAAACCGAATAGCATAAAAATTCAAGAATTGCACATAAACTTGGAATATTAGAACCATTACATGTAAAGTTAGCGTTAACTGTTTGCTGGCAGACACAGTTTTCTAATACACCCCAGTGAGAGTGATTTCGCTTTCCTGCAGTCGGAGAGAGAAAGACTGCTGCTGGTGCCGCACTGGTACTTAGGTAATTAACGCTCAGCCTTTGTGCATTTTTGTTTGTGTGTGAGTGCATGTGTTGTGTATGTTTGCTTGTAGGAACCAAATGTGTGGGTGTGTATAAGAAGGTACAAGCATCCAAAGGTGTTTTGCTATTGCTGCTGGAGAGGAGTAAAGCTCTAAAACTAGTTTCTTTCATCAACATCTGTCAAGGAGATTAAGGGACGCATTACTGGAGTGTGCACTTATTTCACCAAAAGCATTAAACAACTGAGTGAAAGAGATTGAGTAGACTGTGGCTTTTAATTCCACTCTTTTTGTGCATGTCACTTGAATTCAAATTTCATCTTTGATAAACGGGTGTGAAAGGATAGCCAGTAAAAAAAAAAGGCACTTTAGAGAGCACACCAGAACATTTAAGCTAGAGGGAAGCATGATGAGGGAGAGCGAAATCTAAAAAGTACGAGCAAGGGGGCTGTGGTCAGTGTTCCATGGGTGCATCCGCATCGTCCTCCTCCTCATCGCTACAGGGCTCAAAATCATCATCCAAGACTTGGTCTCCCTCCTCCTCCTCTCCTCCCTCCATCTCTCCTCCCAGCTCGCCTAGCAGCTGCTCCACGTGCTCCAACATCGGCTGGTCATCACATCGCAGCTTACTGTAGAGCTGAAAATGGGAGAGAGAGAAAAAAGATGATGCAAGTGTAAAACGGTTGAGTGAGGAGACTGGGAGAAATGAAATTTTTAAATAGAAAGTAGGTTATACAACAAGAAATGTTGAGACCGAACATGAAGTGTGAGATTATACTGCAGAGGCAATACAAGGAATGAGTGAAAAGCTGTGGATCGAGGCTCTTCCGGCGTGTCGCTGAAGATAACGGTGCATCGCTACAGCATCAGCAGCAGCAGCAGCATGGAGTTGAGGGAAGTGAGCAGCCCTGAGGTTTTAAGTCTCTAAGTGCTGGTTAGGCCGCCTGAAATATCCAACAGCAGCTGCATTCTGTCAGCAAGGCAGTCACGGCTGGCAAAACGCTGGTAAACAGTTTTTGTCTTTCATTTGGCAAATCAGCACATTTGATACACCGTTCAGCCGCGCAGGAGACAAAAAGACCATTTATCTTCCTCTTGCTGTTGCAACATGCATGCACACACACGCGCGCGCGCAAAGAAATGTATCCTGAAGCACATATGGTTGCGAGGGGGGGGACACGCGCACGTACACACACAAAATCAAAGTTGTTATCTCGGTGAAATATGCCGTGAAAGAGCAAGATAAAAAAGTCCTGTTCTCAAAGCAGGCAGCAGATTTATCTCTGTAAAACACTCTGCTTGTGTGTAATTACTGAACTCAAAGTGGAGCTGGGTGATAAAACTACTGGCGCTACCACTAAGGACAGCAAGCATAACGCTGCGCTGCTGCTGCTGCTGCTGCTGCGTGTGCACATACATAGAGGAAGGGGAACGGATACATATTATCATATTTATGTGTTTCTTTCCAGAAACAAAACTAGAGAGAAAAGGAGGGTGAGTGGGGAAGGGTTTGTATGATCTAGGAATATTATTCTCTTTTGTCTATCAAACACAAACATGCACGCACGCACACAGTCACTTGAGCTCGCCGGCAATAAGCAGCTGAGTGCCATCATTCTCACTATAAGTGTAACGAGGCCAGGAGAGTGAAGAAGAGTGTGTGTGACTGCTTTGCCCCAGGACCAGTCTCTAAGCAACAGCAGGTCCTGACAGGAGACACGCAGTCCCATGGGAACTCATTTGGAGTATAAGAATGTGGAGTGTGTGTGTGTGTATATTTAAGTGGATGCTGTCTCTGCAGGTTGGAGCTCCAGGGAGCTGGAGCGTGACCCAGGTCCAGGCAAAAGGGTCTGATACCACGGGGAGAGCGGACCCTCTCAGCCTCCTTCAAGCACACACACACACATGCAGAAAATGTCACTGTGAAATGCCTGGAGATGTTTATCCACAATGAGCACTCTGAACAAAAGTTGACTTTACAATACACTCGGCTGTATACACTGAATAACTGCACATTACAGCCTTGGGTAAGAGGGAGAGGGTGTCTTTCATATGGGTTGCATAAGAGAAATATTGTAATAAATACAGTGAACAAAATGTGCAATGTGCAAAAAAAAAAAACACACAACTGTATGCTCTACAATACTGAATGCAATTTGGAAATTGTTTTTATCCATGGTGATGTTTCCTCCAAATCAATAGCATAGTGTGTCTGCTGGATGGGATGTGATTATTCATTGCGCTGCTTTCAGCTAGCTAAACAAACAGGAGCTATTCTTTACACATTCTGCACCGAACGCTGCTGAGATCAGCACCGCCGTGGCAAAAAAACACAGGCATTTCTCATTTGCAACAGCCTATGTTTTCTCTTCTCACTTTCACGGCCCAGAGAGCTGCCTAGAGAGGGAGGGAGAGTGTGTGTGTGTGTGTGAGAGAGTGTATGTAATCGTATAACTTTTTCATGGTCCACTTTGCTCTACTTTCAAGCCCTGTGTCACAGCCCACAGCACACTTGACCACCGCTGTAACAACTCACAAAACACACACACACACACAACATATTATGCACTCACACACGCAGGGCTGCATGGACACATCTGTTCTGACTGTCGACTCGCTATTCTTTTTAACCATGCTGGGGCCAGAGCTCCAGGGATGGTTGGTTCACTACCTTGGCCCAGAATTAAATATCTCTATAACTAGTGGATGAATTGAATTGAAAGAAAATGTTCCCCAGAGAAAAATACCGTTGACTTTGACGATCCCCTGATTTTCCTCTAGCGCCACCATGAGATTTGGGTTTCAAAGTGGAATGTATTGACAAGTATTGGAAGGATTGCCATGAAATTTGGTGCAGATATTCATGGTCCCCATTGGATGTACTGATTTTGGTGATCCTCTGGTTTTTCCTCCTGCACCATCACTGGGTCAAAATCTAACCATCTCTTGACCATCTACCTGCAAAACCAATGACGACCCTATCAGCCACAGCAGGTCTTTGTGTTTAGTACTAATTAGCGAATGTCGGCATGGTAACACACTAAACTCAGATGGTGAATATGCATCATAAAGCATGTTTGCATGCTATCATTAGGATTCAACACCCCACTGTGCTTAGTAGAAGAAGAAGAGCCTCACAGATCCAATAGCATGGTTGCAGACTCTTATTCTTATTGATAGTATCACATGTTTGAGAATAAAGCATTTTCATTTTAAGTCAGCATAATGGATGTAACCAGGGTCAAATGTCATTCATCTCAAAATAACCTTCGGACACACAACGTAGCAATAATAAATCCTGATATATCTGAGTTATTACTGCGCTTCTCTACTTCTCAATAAAACCCTTTCAAAATGTCTGACTGCTCGCAAAGCATATTGTTAAATTCAATGCCCTTTGCCATTTCATGTTCAGCTGGGAACTGGCAAACTTCTAAACAGGGAAACCAATTTGAAACTTGTGAGCTCCAAGTTTCCAGACATGGACTGACATAAATCAACACGGCAGCATTCGCGGCGAAGAAACTTCTACAGAGAAAAGTTGGCGAGTCTGACTTCATGATAACGACAGTAAGGACCCCGATCCTTGGTAGCAGAATTGAAAAGGCCCATGGACTTTAATACAAAATGGAATTACGCTCGCTTCAGGTGCAAAATGGAGCGTAAGTGCTTCTGGAGCTGAATGAGGTCTCACCCTGTTTATGGTCATTATACTGCAGCCTGCAGCGCAGACAGGAGGGTGGAAAAGTTAGAAGGAAAGTGAAAGTCTTCAAGTCTACAATGGAAGTAAATATAAATAAGTACTGATGTGAAAAAAACTGCCTCGAATTCATTTCCATCTTTATATTTACTTAATTTCCTCGGATACATCTATAGTATAAGCCACCACAGATTATCCCTAGGAGCTTATCTTTTGTCCAGTATGCTGCAGACAAAGTGTCATAATGAGCACTAATATACCCTTCAGACTAAAATTGATTCTTTTCCCCTCATTTCTTGGTAGAAGCCGTTTTCTACAACTCATATGGCAGAATAAAGACAGGCTGATTATGTAGTGAAAGCATAATCATTCCATCATTGTTCACCTTCTTTCCTCACATCTATGTTTAACTTCCCTTTTCATTTCACCTATTCTTTCATTTTCTTTCCCAGTGCCTTCATTCTCCCAGCTTGTCTCCTGACCATTTCCCCCCCTCTCACTCTCCATCTTTGGCTTTCTTTTGCTCGAGCTCGTACACTCTCACCACCAAATGACCTTCCTGTCAAGGAGACAGATACCTCTTCATACTTTCACATCTTATAGTCGCGCCTGCGAGTGAGCATGCACACACACACACACACACACACACACACACACACACACACACACACACACACACACACACACATCTACCATGTTGGCAGAATAGTGCCAAAATCTTGCCCTCCTCTCAGCTCCCCACTATCCTAAATCCTGCTCTCCCCATCCCTCGTTTAGACCAAACAGAGCGCTCAGTAAGAGAGCAATAATTAGTTTAATTCTTTCAACACATTTTCAAAACAACGTCTCCGCTCCAGTCTGCCATACAAACATATGCATTCTTCCTCACTGGCAAGGGTGTGATACTGGCTGAGATTAGACTTTCTTGAGTGTGAACAGGGCATGTCGCTGGAAGTCTCAAGAGGGCTGACCACAAAGTCACACACACACACACACACACACACACACACACACACACACACACACACACACACACACACACACACACACACAGACGCAGACGCAGACGCAGACGCACACACACACAACTTAGCACTTCAGTCCTTCAGTCACATCCTTGGTAGGGAAAGGCATTAAAATTACATGACAAGCACATCTTGGTCCAACCATATCCACAATCTGCGCTTATGGGATACCGTTTCAGCCACATCAAATAGTAAAGCTTTTGACCTCCGTTTGCCCTAGCTTCCTTTGCGCACACTCACACACACATACACACATTCACACACACATATATATAACATTGTCCTCTGTGCATACACTGCAGATCCTTCCTCAATCGCAACCTATCTGGCTGAGACTCAAATTCCATTTCACGTCCGGTTTACTATTGATTTTACCCTCGCCACTATTCACCAGCTACACCCCCTGCACCCACACACACACACACGCACACAACCCCACACACACACCCCACATCCAATCTGTTCCCTTCCTCACCTCCCCTTTCATTCTCCCACTCTTGCTCCTCTCCTACACTTCTTTCGTGTCCTCTCAACCCATCCATTCTTCCCTATCATTCCTTTTTAGAGCATCTCAGCTGAAATGCAGTACGTGTTAATGCGTGTGTGCATGTGAGTGAGCGTGCACGTGTATCGATCAGAGGAGGGATGAATAATGAAGATATTTCTTAACAAATAATTAGATATGCAAGTTGGCACACACAACCATAATTAAATATGTGCATCCACATAAGGCGCACCTACGCATACCCGCATGCTTTCTCTCACTGTCTTACACCACACACACACACACTAACACATGCACACTAACACACACACACACAGCAAAGTCATAAAGTATGCAGAGAAGTGGACTGGCGCCAAAACAAGCCGTTGGGCTTTGAGGCCTCATTTCCATGTTGGAGCCCATTTTAACTAGCAGACTGACTCATCGTTAATAATTAACACTCACAGTGACGCTCAGAAACAAAGCTCTGATATAAACAAAGGAGAATCTCGACTACACAACGTAGATATGTGTGTATGAAAGGCGCACACATATGAGCCAAGCGCCGGGCTGAGGAATTAAGTGCACCACAAGGGGGGCTGTTTTTCGCTCCACTTTCTACCTCACCTTTTCAAGGTCTTCATTTACCTTTCACATTATTCTGCGCCTGTTGCTTCACTCACTCTACAAAGAAACAGCTATGCTGTTTATTTGTCACGCTCTGATGCCTTACCCAATTCTTTTACCAGTCTTTCACCTTTTTATTCCTTCTCTCTGTACAAAAATAGCTAAGTACTTACGTAATTCTCCCCATTTCTCAATTCCATTCTTTTTTTTTATTTGTTTTTGTCATTAACTCACTACATAGCTGGCAGCTGAAATCTATATGTGGCCTGTGCCTTTATTTTCCTCCACAGTTTCTTCCGTTCCCTCTTGGTAGCTCCTGTCTCAGTTGTGGGCATCCCCAGTGGATGCTGGTTAGACACTCTTGTCACTACACTGCTGGCCAGAGAGACAGACATCAATATATTGCCACTCTGCTGCCCCTACTCATCTGTAGAGGGACATGATGTGGAGGGAGAGGAGGTGGGAGGGGGGGTAGTTGGGTTTGAGGTGAAAAGAAGAGGAAAGTAAAAAGAAGAAAAAAAAATCCTAGGTTGGGCCTGCCATCCCTCAGTCTGTGCTGTCTGATTTACAAGCCTATTGGATTTTAGACTAACATGAATCACGACTGCACAGAGGTATTGCTCCTTGACAGAATGACAGAATGAATGAGACACATCACTCCAAGTGTGTGTGTTGGTGCGTGTGTGCGTGTGTGTGTGAGAGAGAGAGAGACAGAGAGAGAGAGAGAGAGAGAGAGAGAGAGAGAGAGAGAGGTGGGGGGAAAGGGAGAGAGACAGGGGTATATTTAAACCTCTTTGAGATCGTACTAAAAGACATTTCCGTGGCAACAATGGAGCTTAGTTAGGATCCTCTCATGTTCACAGTACTGCATGTACTCCTTCTCTGACAAGAACTGCGTCTTAGGAGTCTTATCTATTGTGACAGTGTACTGGATGTAACTATCTGTACCCACAGCTGCTGTGCTTAGTGGTGGGAGAAGTATTCAGATCCTTTACTTAAGTAAAAATACCAATACTACACTATAAAAACACTGCATAACAAGAAAAGTTCTGCATGTAAGTTAAAAAGTCAGGAAGTATTTTAAGTATTAAAGTAAAAGTACTCAGCACAAAGAAATGGCCCCTGTGAGTGTTATAGATGATATGTTATGTTATTAGATTATTATTTCTGATGCAGAATTATTTAAGCAGCATTGTTGGTAGTTGAGTTGGATTTTAACCATTTTACATATGAAACTAATGATTTTCATCATGGATGATGCTTCAGCATATGGATATGCTGATTACTGTCTTCATTTGACTTCTTTATCCGTTATAATAATATAATAATTTTGTTTGCAAAACATAAGAAAATTGTGAGAAATGCCCATCGTCATCACCTAAAGCTCAAAGTGATATCCTCTTTTCTTGTACAACTAAAAGTCCAAACCTGAAAATTATTCAGTTTCTGTAATTTAAGACACATTTGTGAAGATAAAACCACCACTGTTTGTGCACTTTTTAAGAATAAGTCAATTGTATTCATATATGAAATTAACCACTACTGTATCTGTGTCGTCAAAACACAGCAATCTTAAGTCTGCGGGTATATTTTATAACTTGATCTTGTCCTGAATTACCTTCTTCGCTTTGGTCAGATACGATCTCGCTGCCTCCTTCAATGACTTCCACTCCTCCTTCTCCTCCTCAGTCACTTCTCTTTCTTCTCTTCCTTGCTGTTCCTTTGCTTTTTCCAACTGGAGGTAGCACACCCAGCCGGAGAGATACCACACCTGGTAGGCAGAGAGAAACAGAGGCAGGGTTTTGGGGGGGAGGGGGGCGTGAGACGCAGAGATTCAGACAGAGAGAAAATGTTCTTTGTTGCAGTAAGTGAGCTGTGACAAGGGAAACAGATTTGTAACCCTCACGAAGCATGTCTGCATGAAATCCCACATCTTTCTTTGACAAACAGGTTTCACACATGCAACATGGAATCGCGCACACACGAGCAATCCATCACTCACATAATAACTGTCAAGCCGATCCAATCCTGACATACTGTCCTCATTTACAAACGCTGCAGGAATGTAAATGCCTGTGTGCACATACTGTAGCTTCCCAATAAATTCAAACCTGTGACTTGTGACTTGACCATCTGTCACTAACAATTTCTTTTATCTTTCAATAGCAAAAGATGCAATTACTTTATTGAAATATACTGTATACGAAAACATAATTAAATAAAACAAAAATAAATCCTCTCTTTTGCATTTAAATAATACACTCATAGGTTGTGTTGCAGAAAATATTTGTTTTTAAATTAGATGAGGCAATATTTTATTAATCTCTCTATCCAACTGTTTTATTCTACACAATTCAGTTCTCAAGTTTGAAATACTTGATAGAAATCATGGAGGACCAGATGTCCCACATTTCTGGAGCCCGTCTCAAAAAGCAACATTAATGCTAACAAGCTGAGACGGCCTTGACTCTGGTTTTCTGGTTCTGCTGGCTCATTTTTCACTGTCATCATCATCATCGTAACTTCAGCTCCACACCTGCTCTGGAGCAGTTTATGTTGATAGCCTTGGATACATAAATGTCTTTTACAAAAACAATATCTTACAAGACAACTCTCTCTATTGAATTAACGGGTGGTGAGAAGGGCACATGTTTAGTGACTGGCAGAGTCACTTGATGAGATGTGAATGTCAGCAGTGTTTCAGGGCACATTACCCACTTTGGAAAAACAGAACATCTATAAATAAGAGGTAGTTTGATGAGCAGGAAAAAAAATAAAATGTACTGTTGCATATTGACTCATATGCATGATTTGTCCATTGCACTGCTGCTGGAGAGTGAGACAATATGAATATGAATATTTGCATAGGTTCAAGGTAACACAATAGCATATTAATCAAAAGTGTGAACACTGCGCCTTAACAACAGGCTGTGATAAGCCTTCAGCATTTACATTCATTTATATGTATTCATTTGTTCGGTAAACATTTCCCACTTTTGCAGTAATATGCTGAAATTGTCAGTTGCCATGTTCATATAACCCCATTTTCTTTCTATGCATATTACTTTTTGCAGGTACAATGGCGACTTAACAAGGAAACCATCCACACATTTCAGTCCATGCAATATTCATTTCCTGAAACCAGCTTTTGATGAAGGACTTTCTTCAACTGCTACATTTTCAGAAGCACACCAATAGTATAATTTAATTTAAATACCCAACTTTAGAGCCATCAAGGTAGCAAATGACTGGCTATGTTTTCCACACCCCTGCCTCATTTATACAACAAGTCGACAGTGGCATTGGGTTGAGCCATCAGAGAAGAACCAGATCGTTATCTTGTGTCACTCCAGTAGGCTGTCTTGCTGTCTTTTATTATACTTAGTGTATTTGCCATAACTATTGAATTTCACATGTAACACAAAGCTGTTTCCTTAGCTTGACGTACTCGCAAATATCTGGTAATCATTCAGTCTTTTCTGTTACTATTGTACAACCCTGAGCAATATTCCGACACCCTGTTTGAGCAATGAGCATCACTCCATTCAACAGAGCACCATGAAGAGTTGCGTGTTAAGGGCCTCTTAACTGGATGACTGACCTTAACTTGGCACCTGATGAAAATATGCAAAAAAAAAGAGAAAAACCCAGAACATTACTTCTTTGAAATAATCTTGCAGCTCCAGAGTTCAAACAGCGAGAAGAGGCATATTTTTAACTCAGAGTTAGCATGCTGAAACAGAGCAACATCAGCTCGTTCTCCTTCTTTTCCATAATCACACAGTTTTTCTCCTACATAAATCAAATACACTGTGCTTCACTTGCTCTTCCATCCCTAAACACAATCGCACTCAACTCTCTGTGAACTTGGAGGTGTGTGCGCGCCTCTCATCTGAGGCCAGAGATCACCCGCCCACTGTTCTTCAAGCACCAAGATACAAATATTAGCTTTATTCATTATTCATTGAAGGCAGAAGCATTAGGGACCTGCACCTCTGCCAAATCAACCATTTAGCTAACAAACACATCAAGGCATGCCACACTGAATTCAGAATTGCCGCTCAGCATGCTGAGTGGGAGGCTACCCCCTGCAGCCATACTTATCAGAACAACAGCAGCACTGGAGAAATGTAGTAATGTTGCAGAACCAGCAGTTTGACATTTTTATCACTGAAACATTTTCTGTGAATGCAAGAACCGAGAAAAAAAAAAGGTCCCTGCCTATGTATGTGCATATTCGAGACAGAAAGAGTGAAATTGGGTCACTTAAATTCTTAACTTCTTCAAAAACGAGGACCACTGCATGTCTTCAAAAACAGCCAGAACAAGGCTGGAAAATTCTTTACAGATGGTCCACTGTGAAATATTTGTGCATGTCATAAAGATGGTCGGTGCATCTGCACTCAAAATTAAAACATGAGAAAGTTTGCTAATTAAGAACTTCAGAAAATCCACTCTACCCTTCCACAACCCCAGACAGAAGCACACATAATAAAATAAACGATGCGTCTGTCAATCAAATCACTGGGACTATTGTCATTTCAAAGTGAAGGCACATCTTAGTTCCCATATGGTGCTGCTGAAGGAAGAACAAAAGCATCATGAATGAACAGAATACCTTTGAAACCAGATTTGCAAGGAACTAGCTCAGTTGTTTGTGCAGACTTAACATTTTATAAGTAAGGTTCCAACTTTGAGATACGCAAGAGCAAGGAGACGGAGGCGAGAGCTAACAACTTATCTACTGCACTTAAGAGAGGAAAGAAGAAAGAGAGTAAGACAAAGAGGGGAAGACAGAGGAGGGAGGGGGGGGTGTAATGTGTCTGTCATACACCACTGACATCACTAATATGATTCGAACAACATAAGTGTGATGTGATCTGACAAAACGCTTTCTGACCATTAGAACTGGTGACTGTATGCATGTGTGATTGGCTGTAGGCCCACTCAAATCAAGTGTCACAGTTGTGCGTCTCTGGAGCGAGTTTAAAAGTTCAGCCCCCTGATGACTGCTCTCAATCTGTCAGCTGAGGGGTGTGTGTGGGAGGCTGAGCCTGAGGGGGAGTGGGGGAGAGAGCCAGAGAAACGCTGCTGTGCTCTTCTATCTGACACTCAGTGGCACACCTTCACTTCCTCCGCCACTAACAGTGGGGATTTGGAGCACATTGACAACACGGAGTTCTCGCTTAAGCACAGAAAATACCGCCATTTACGCCACTCTCTAATAAGCATTCAGGTTCTCAGTCATACTCCATGTGTGAGCAAGCAAGTGTTGAGAGCAAGTAATCCAAAAGTGTGGGTGTGTAGGCACTGCTCTGTGCGCATGAATAAACAGTGGCTCAGCAGAAGCAACTAAGTGCTCAGGTTGAGGCTTTCTCCTTCCCACTGGGGTGATGGAGGATTTGTCTACAAGTTGGTCTGATCAAGCAGTGGCTACTGTATCACAATAATAAGACTGCCTGCAAGGGGACACATAAAAAGACATCAGTTAATCCTGTGCGTTGACAGGCAACACAAATGTGCAGACACGTTCCACAGAACATGGAGTATGTTCGAGAATCGTCCATAAGTCGGGACAGAGTAGTCTAAAAATCAGGCTGACTGCCATTTTAGATTCACTTTGTTCTTTTAGCCTGAGATTGGGTTCATGTTATCTGATTTCTTGTAGGGTGGAATATGTTCTTTTCTTTTGCTCTGGCGAGTTGTGGTAGTGTTTGCCTTATGGCTGTTAATTTAAAGTTTTTCAAGACGATAGAAGAAATATGCAGGTTTAAGAGATAAGAGAGTCGACTCACACCATCGATCACGTCCACACACCATTTCTCTGTTGCTATTTTTCATGGATTTTAAACGGCTGAAGTTCTGATTTTTGTCACATTTGCAGGAGCACAAAACTACTCAGCATTTAGACACCAGGAAATGAAAAACACAAAACATGAAAGAAAGATATTTTTTGCAAGACAAAACAAGCTGGACCATCACTTCATCATGGCTTACCTGGACGACTTCATCATCCTCCTCCAAAAGACCCTCCAACACATCAACTGCCATCTAATGCAGAGAGAGAAAGAGAGAGAGAGAGAGAGAGAGAGAGAGAGAGAGAGAGAGAAAGAGAGAGAGAGTTAAACGATTGAATGAAGAAATGATCTGTATGAAGAAAACATCATCAGATAGTAGTCACACACTCCAAAATAACTTTTTAGGCCAAACAAATTGATCAGTACACACTCATGGTCTCCTGTCTGACACAGCCTGGACCCACAGGCAGACAAACACGATGTGCAGTGTGGTGCATCTTCCAGGCAGCTCGATCAATCACAGTGATCAGAGGGTCTGATAAGCATCTATGAGGCCAGCATCCCATACACAACACTGTCGATAGCAACAAGACAACAGACATGGCCGTCGATAGACACACTCACCAGTGCTTATCACACAGTCAATAGTCACCGTGGCTGCTCTGTTCGATAGCCCTTTTAATCCATTTACCGACATTAACAGTCAATATATTCTTAGTATCTGCACCACTCCACTGGACGCATGATAGACCTAAATATCAGCCTGACCCCACCCTGCCCTGAGAGCAGGTTTGATGTCACAAAGGAGTTGAATGTTTGAGGGCTCAAAGGAGTTTCATGTTAGGTGACCTTTGCCATAGTGCGTCACTGTCTGGGTCAGTTTCTGTGGGAAGTTTCTATTACAGAAAACAGACCTTGACTAAAGTAGGCTGTGTGTTTGTTTTGCTCTGCTTCTATCCTTGTGGATTCTGTGGTTGTGGTGTGTATGCGTGTGTGTGTGTCTGTGTGTGTGTGTGTGTGTGTGTGTGTGTAGTAGAGGCCCCAGGTGATGATATATTGATTTTTGTCAACTTCAGGTTGGAGGCGACTGTTAGCCAATCACCCATGGTGAAGGGCAAGAATAAAAGACATGCACGTAACCGTGCACGCACCCACACACCACTGTGCATTCACACACACTACAACAAAGCTACACACAACAGTGAGCACAACAAGCAGCACTTGTTTCTTGTCAAGATGGTCTTATTAGCTGCAGGGATTCCTAATTTTTCCCCCTCTCGCTCCTTGGACTCTCTTCTCTTTTCATTAAGCCTACGTGCATCCGGTGGCGATAAAGAGGTCAGCCACCTGAGTAGACTGAGGGAGAGTCAGGTTAATTGAGAGAATCTCGTTAAGAGTGTGCAGATGTGCGTGCCAGGGAGCCAGTTGATTGATTGCTAGACCAATTATCAGCTGAAAACCCATTGTCCTTAATTAATTAATGACTGATTAAAAATACACAAACAAAAACACCTAATCCCAGCTGATGATGAATGGATTCATGCCCAGCGTCAGAATTATCTACTTGACTTTCATTGTATCAAACCAATGTGACAGACACACACACACACACACACACACACACACACACACACACACACACACACACACACACGCAGACACACACACAGACACACACACAGACACACACACAGACACACACAGACACACAGCAATTCAAGGCAAGCACTAGATATAAGAGATGGGAGTAAAGATCTGTCTGGGTATTAAACAACTGATACAAGAGGCAGTTTTGGAGCAACAAAAATAGAACAAGAGATATCTGGGAGCCAGGATAAGTGCACAACCAACCATTATATCGTCTCCAACTGTACTCCTTCCTAACTACACTGGTCAACCCAGGGGCAAGTGATTAAAGATGCAGAGATTCCTAAGCCGCTTCACGCTTTAAACAACAACAAGATTAATATTCCCGTGAAGATATGGGGAAGAGAGGGGGTACTGCGAAGGAAAAAGTGAGGAAATTGGAAGGAAGCGTACAAAAAAAGTATCTTAATAAACAATGCAAAACTGGTCCACGAGCCACGGTGCACCGCAAAGACACACACGCAAACACACAGGCCAAAGACACTATGCACATGTTGTCCTCTTTATTTCAAGACCTGTTAAAAAAAATGCAGCACTCTGGGGAGGAACTCATTTATAACGGCCACTGTGTGTGTGTGTGTGTGTGTGTGTGTGTGTGTGTGTGTGTGTGTGTGTGTGTGTGTGTGTGTGTGTGTGTAATCTTCAGGCAATTTTGTTTAACAGAATCATTTTACCGGAGCGCACAGCACAGACAGGAGAAAGACAAATCACTTTACAAGCGAGGGCAAGCCGTATCTCTAACACACAGAAACCCATACAAACAAACACACACGCACACACACACATGCACACGTACAGGGACGTCTACGCTTAAGTAAATAAATCCTGGGGATGTCAGTGCTAACTGTACTTGTACGCAACACTGGAAAGTACAAGCCGCGCTCCATCGTGGGCTAAATTTAAGAACAGAAATGTTCAATGAATAACATGAAAGGAAACAAGAGCCACAACGACATGTAACTAACCATCAGCTGCTGTGACAACTACAGCAAACAGACACCATAATGGCTGCCAGGGGAGGAGTGACTGACTGTCTGTCTGCTATATGGCTAGTGAATTAGTGGTTGTGATGGGTGTTGATAAGGGTAATATATGGTTCTCTGTGTTTACATGTGACAGTGAGAAAGTGAGTTCTCCGACAGCCGCACTGATCCACAACCATCGTTTTTCATTAAAACATGAAGTGATGTCAGTATAAACAAGTTATAAAGCACGCATTTAGGGCTACAAATAATTATTAGTTCATGATCAAATATTGTTTTCATCATTCTCTTGATTAAGTCTTTCTATCTTTGGTTTATCAAATTTAAGAAAGAAGAAAAAAAATGAAACACCTGAAACTGATTGTTTAGTCCGACCAATAGTTAAAACCTAAAGACATTTTACTTACAATTATATTAGAAAAAAGAATAGCCGCAAATTGAATGGTAGGTGTTTTTGCTTGATAAGTTAAAATCAAAAGATTGACAGATTATGAAAGTTGTTGGTCACTGATTAATTGATTAATCAGCCAGTCATTTTAGTACAGGTGTAGCATGAAGTATTGAAAATTTGCCTGCAGTGATACCATTAATTTGCTTCTTTTCCTCTGCCAACCTTGCAAAACCCCCAAATATTCAATTTGTAAGGACATAAAACAAAGAAAAGCAGCAAATTCTCCTGTGAGAGAGAAAATATTTCACGTTTTTGAGTGACAAATGACTAAAAACGGTCAATTACGAAACCGGCTTCTGCTCAATTAATCTTCTGTCCATTAACCAAGTTGTTTCAGCACGGCAGAAAGTGGTTCAGAAAAACTTGCCCAAGGACACTCTGACATGTAGACGGCAGGGGCCAGGGATCAAACCACTGACCTTCTGATTAGTGGACAACCGGTCTATCTCCTGAGCCGCAGCCGGCCCCAACCATTGATAGCTTTTTGATGTTGAGCTTTCATGTGCACTCAGCTTAAAAGGGAAAGAAGAGCTGTCTTTAAAAAAAGATTTTAAGAGTCTCTGCAGAATTTTCTTACTTGGAGTTATTATTATTGGCCCCTGGTGCTGAATTGGTGACCACCTCTATTAATGTCATAAGAAGTAAATTTGCTTTAAAATGAAACAAACAAGGGAAAAAGGTGCTATTTCAAAGAGCAAAGGTCAAATGTTTAATGTGTGATGTTCTTGCTTAGACTGTCATTGAAGTGATCCCAAACAATGAGATGCTGTCTACTTACCATTAACAGCCTTATGGGGGCAAACAGAATTCAAATTTTTTTGTGATTTAATCCATCACCACCATTTGCGACAGTGACTTTTTCCCAAAACACTATCAGGAGAATATCATACACCAAGATAATTTAGCCAAAGTTATCACAGTGTGACATTTGTATTTTGGCAATTTACACCAATTTAAACTCAAACCATATAAAAGACTGACTGTGAAATGCCAAACTGCATTCATCAGACAAACTTAATCTCCAACAGAGAGAGACAAGCGCTTTGTGGCAAAGAACATACCGTTCTTCTACCACTTTTGTTATTATATTATTTATTTTTATAGCGTTTTATAACACCCACTATGCAGCTAAAGAAAACACAAAAATGTAATATTAGTTTCTTTGGCAAAGATATTAATCAAATTTTCAAAGCCTTGGCTCAGTTTGGAAAAAAACAAAATATTCAATGGGGAGAAAACAGACAAATCGTCGCATTCTGGCACCCTGCTAAGAAGGTAGCCTTCAAACTGATAACTCTACAGACTGGAAGTGCACAACTTTACACAGAGTTTAGAGTTGTGAATTGATTTATAGTCCATGGGGAGAGATAGTGAGCACAAAAACGAGTGAGTGTGTGTGTGTGTATGTGTGGTATTACAGAGAGAGTAGAGGAAGGAAAGAGAAGAGAGGATGTTCCTATCAAATCCGGCTAAGTCCCAGTCTGGGAGAGACGGACAGAAAATAGCTGGCTTCTCTTCTACTATTTTCACCCATAAGCTCAATGTCCATCAGAAACGTTCATAAAGCTGATGGCTAAAAGCAAATACGACCAATCTTGCATGGGTGTGTATATGCATATGTGTGCACACGGCAAACTGTTCACCTTACGAAGCACTCAGAATGTGTGCAGTTTGTGTTTGTTCGGGGCTTGATGGCGCCAACAGCAGGATGAAGACAAACGACATGTCAGAAACTGTGGACCGAGACGTTGTCATTTTACTGATACACCTGACAGCCCATTACCACCACCCCCAAACACACACACACACACACACACACACACATATATAACTGCTGCTGAGCTGTTTGGGAGTGAGGGGGGTAAAAAAAGGACACTGTTCTCATTTCCTGTCAGTGATAACCATAAACCACTCAACAAGAGTGACTACAAATTAATCACTGGATCACAACAGAAAATAGCTGAACCGCTGTTGGTGTGTGTGTGGCAGTAATCACAGAAAATGACTTCAAGCATTAATGACTGTTAGGGGTTTTTAGCACTGAACTGAAGGCAGTGAGCCAGTAAAATCAAGGCCATTAATACTGGAAATTGATGAGTGATTTAGAAGTGTGCTGTATCACAGATATGGCAGCAATTCATCAGACCAGAGCTTCCTTCATTTTTTTTTTTTCCTTCTCCACGTCCCTCCTCCTATGCGCGCCCCCTTTACCCCGTCCCTCTCTGTAAATACCACTCTTCAATTATTGACACTGAACTCTGGAGGGGATAAAAAACAGCCATGGCCTTCCCACCTTCAGTGCTATTCACTAAAAAGAAAAACACACAAACGCATGCACACACATACAAATGCTGGACCGCCCTCCCACCACAGAACATGCACACACATAAACAAACGACATTTTACCTCGTATTCCTCGGACTCGATGAGCAGTTTGGCTGTGGTGATGCGCGACTCGTATGGAGGGATCTCGTTCTGGAGGAAAAGGACAACACCTCTACAGTGAGTGTTTACACAAGCCTCCACAAACATGCTGCTTCCATTGTCTGATAATAGCTCGATCCAATTTCAAGGTGCAAAAACATTCCGTAACTATGTGGCCGTTAATCACAATGAAAGTGTCGGTAGGCTGAGTTCAGATCAACCTGCTGCTGAAGATAAGAGTCATAACGGTGGTGCCACTGGGATTTTTGTCTCAAATCATCACACCAACCCCTCATATATGACATTTGCTCCATGTTTGAATGCAAACTCAGGTACCATTTATTTGGTGTCATTTAGAAGCCATCCTAACTTTGACGTTTCAGCCATTCATTTCTCAAATTCCCTGCAGTAATTGGCTTACTCTTTATGCACGTTTCTGGTGTTGCCTTGTGCTTACATACACACTTACTCTTCAAACACACACAGACACGCACACACACACAAGTTTGTGAAGTATTTGCTCCATCTTTTATTTTTTATTATCCTTCACTTCATTATCTCTCACTTTTCATCTCTACTGGTGTCCTTATGTTTGTGCTCGCTGCAAAGCACACTGTGACAATCCCGTTAGTTCAAAGTGCTTTATAAATAAACTGGGATCTTATGAAGGCTGGTTGCTGTCAGAGAAATACCAAGCACAGCCTCAACTCACCTGCATGTCTTCCTCTGTGCTGGAGGAAGTTGCACTCTGTTTCTGGGTCGGTAGCCACAATGCAACACTCTTCAACAGGTACTCTTTGCCTTCCTGAAAACAGCAAAATGCATGTATGTGTAAATTCACAGGAACATGTATGACTGACTAAACATGCAAATATACACACTTTTACAACTTTCACAACTTTGACAGGCTTGATAAAGAATGCTCTAGTATAACAATGCAATTAGATTAGCGTTGAAGTCAATTTCATTTTACATTTTTTCCAAAATTACAAACAGATTATTCCTGAATAAGCTGTTGCTGGATGCTATGAAGTGTTACTGGAGCCAGCCTGACCCCTAGAGCTTACAGCTGGTATTATGAATCCACTTAACCTCTACAGAATTTCATATTTTTCCTCAGTTTGGTGATGCAAAAGCATGATGAATAATTTTTGACCGACAGTTTGGCGTTCCTTTGCTCAGGTTCAGAGATATCCACCGCTGACATCTTGCTAATACAAAGCAGGTGAATTCACAGTATTGAAAGATTATAAGAAAAACTCCACAGACAAGCACTGCACTGGTTACTGAGGATAATCCACAGACATCGCTGTGAACTATTTTTTCTTCTGTATAAAAGAGTTCATGAAAACACAGGAAGGTTATTCTGTCTTAAAATATGAAATGCCTTTTTCTATGTCATAACCTGCATTGCACATTACTGCTAGATTAGAGGCACATTATATTTGACAGCAAAAGAGAACTGTTGAAGATTACTGATCTAATTAACTCGCAGGTGGTAGAATTTCACCACTTTAACACTGCTTACAAAAATAAAATGGTGCACATTCTTATGCACTCTCCACATAAGATTTCCACAGAAAGGCTTTGCCTTGAATGTTGTCTGCCTTTAATAATGGCTGGTAAAGCAGAAATACTTTAAATATCTCTTGAATATGCAACAGGAAAAAGAGCAAAGATATTTTTCCAGACGTATTGTCAGATGCTTCATACTGCAAACTTCTTGTGGCCTATTTTCCAAAATGAGGCTGCTCATCTCTTTCTTTATCAGATGACTATATGACCTCAATGATCTGCCCAGTAATTAACATTCCTATCAGCATGACCTGTCGGTGTGTGTGTGTGTGTTAATGTACATGTCCATCTGCTGATTAATGGCATACAATTCAATTTGCTCAGAATAATTAACTCAGCAGATTCCTGCTTTAATGTGGTGATAACTCATCCTCAGTGTGCACATGTTCGCGCGCACGTGTGTGTGTATGTGTGTGTGTATGTGTGTGTGTGTGTGTGTGTGTGTGTGTGTGTGTGTGTGTGTGTCGACTGACCTGGTTTCTCTCTGTGCTGAACAGGTAACTGGCCATGAGCTGTAGAGCCTCAGGGTTGTCATAGTGATACTGTAATGCTGTCTCAATGAACTCTCTGCACTTGTCTGCAGCTCCCTCTTCCATGCTACATTCACACACACATATACGCAAACACACAAAGACAAATCTCCGCTTATTACCAAAGCAGTCACATGAAATGGGTTTATAAGTGTCAAGAGTGAACTCTGTGTGCTCCAGTACCACAGGTCTGCAAGATAAATCTCAGCGATGGAGCAGTAGGCTATACAAACATCCTTCGCTGTGGGGAGCTCTGGGTTCTCATCTGGTGGGGCAGCAGCTCCGGCCTGAGCCTGCTTAAAAAGCAGAGAGCAGATGTCTTGAAAGGTTCTATCAAGTATAATAAATGCAAAGATGAATGCAGTATGCAGATGTTTTTTATTACGTTATCCAAGGAAGGAAGAAAATGCATAACGTCGCTATTTTCTCAGAGAAACCTCATCTAAATAGGCTTTTTTACAGAGGAAAAGCACAGGTGAATAATAAAATTAATGGTGGCTAAATTCCTTTTAGCTGCTTTGCTTTGAGACTCATACTGGTACTGCGCATTCTGACACACTGTCACTTTATAATGGCTCACTGGGACATTTGAATAGAACAGAACCATTGGTAATGCTATTAGAAACACTGTGCTTTTCCTACTATGACAAGTTAAAATGTCCACTGGGAAAAAGGTCTGTGAAGATTTGAATTGCCTTTTCCTTATCATTTATAACATTTGTTATGAAAAAAAAGGTTGACGAGTCAAACATTTTTATCCTATATCTTAAAAAAAAAAACTGCAAGAACATTATTGTAATTGACAGCAGTAATAAACCGGCCATCATGTAGGTGAGAAAACTTCAATGAGAAAAAATAAAACACTGTTAGATGATTAATGTAACACCTCAAAGCTGAATCATTAAAACAATATATCCTATTGTATTTCATTCTTTGTATGGTACTCAAAATTAAGATAATGCAATTCAAAATCAATTTATACAGCCCAGTATCATAAATCCTAAATTTGCTCCCTCTATCCTTAGACCAACTTAGACTTGATTCAGAAGTAAAAACTCCCCCTTACACAAGGGAAAATTGGAAGAAAAATAAGGAAGGGCAAAATAGGAGGGATCCCTCTCCCAGGACGGACGACGTTGTGTGTACAAAACAGACAACCCTATGCATCATCGTATGAACAATCAGGATGACAAAATTATTGATAGATTGTAAATACATATGAAGCATTTAAATCCAAGAGGATGTCAACTTCAGTTGTCACCAAGCACCAAGTTCAAGTTTAGATCATTAGATCTCTGTCATGACAAGGTGGCATGTATGCGTGCAATTGATAGATGGATAGATAGACGACAGAGAGATAGATAGATGATAGAGCTAATTGTTTTCATACATTGTCCAACAGCACCCTCTTGTGATGATACATATTATTACATTGCATTAAGCCTGAGTTGCAGTTGCATTTCTCCTTAGTTGATGTGGAGTATGTGTGTAGTAATAGTGTGTATGGGAGTACACTCACTGTGGTCTGTGCTTGTTTGTCCAATGCAGACAGCAGGACTTGTATTCCTCTAGTGTAGTAGCCCACAGCCTCCTGGCCTGTGTGGATTTGTCCCAGGTACATGTACTTACTGTGTCCTACATCGGGGCTCAGCTCCACCGCACGCAGAAAAACTTGGAGAAAATTGGTCAAGGAGGCTACAACCATCACTGCACTCAAACAGCATGACAAACATGTAAACAACAACAAAAAAGAATCAAGGATATTTCTTTTGCTTTCTGTGAGTCTCCTAGTTCAGAGTAGATGTGGCCCAGCATGTCTAGAGCTTGCAGGTTGCAGATCTCCACATCCAGGGCTCGTTGGCAGAAAAGGCGAGCCATCTCAAAGTCAAAGGTGTCCATGCATTCTTCTGTCTGTAACAAATGATCACATGATACAACAAACCTAATGATAAGATGATAAGAATAACAAAATACACTGACAGAGGCATAAGAGGTGTAGTTCATGTCTTTGTTGTGGACATCTTGTCAATGTTACCTTTTCTAGTAGTTGCTGCACAGAGTACTTCTCAGCTGTCTTCTTCTTGGCTTTTTCATGCATTCTTACTTTCATCCTTTCCTGGGGTGACAGTGCCACAAATCCTGCACCATCTGTGATGAGATAAATGGACAGTCAAGGTTAGATTGGTCTCGTACAGTCAATAGTAGAAATCAAAGTCTGGCAGGTTAATTTGGACTGACTGCCTGAGAGGTTGACGTTACATACTGTAAATAACTAGCAAAATGTTGAACCACTGAAGGAAATTACCCCTGTTTGGACGGTTGTCTTTCCTCTTCGGCTTGTTTTTCTTCTTGCCCTTTGCCTGTCCTCCCATAGTACGGAAAAACACTTCTTATAATCGCAACTTCTGTCTTCAAAACAGACTTTTCTCAATGCGTGAATCTTACACACGCGTGGAAACAAGAGTAGGAGAGCTGAAAGGACGCTGTGCGCATGCTCAGAGCAGTGACTGGGCGGCTGCTACGGAAAGTGGTAGTGGACATAATGTTAACGGTTCTGACATAACCTTTTTTACACTGAAGCAGAGAAAGAGGAACATTTATAAGATCCGACATTGCCAGCCATTATGTTTTACATGTATACTTTAACAGGGAAGTAACCATAAACCTCCACAATTTACATTTTCTTTCTGCAAGGCGCTGAATATCAAAGGCGGGCTTTAAAATGAATTAAACGCTTCTATTTGTGGGCGGGTGCTCACATTGATTGACATGCCCGTTGACCATTCAGTATACGCATTAAAGCTGTACCCCTTGACGCATCTGGAACTTTCTGGATTTCAACCAATGGACGGTCACGTCAAATGTACGCCAGGTTTTTTTTTATTTTTTACAATTCTCTTGTAAATAAACGAATGACAGAGACGTTGCTGATAGTGAAATTGCTACCAAAATATTTAATCAATACGGAATCCAATTACTCGACTGTCTATTAAGGTATTTAAGCTTTAATGTTACCTAACTGATAACAAACAGCGTGAATTCATAGAATATCTATCGACATCGCTGTAGTGTGAGAAGCAATTGAATGACAAAGCAATGAAAGATTAGCTGCTAGTAGTAAAGCTAATGCTAACTGCTGACATTACCAAGCCAACTCAGCTCTTTTAACCTACACTTGGCACTGTTATTTGGCAATAGTTTAACAAGGTAACAACGCCGCTACAAAAATAGCTAACCGATATCCTGCTGTTAGTATTTTTACTAATAAGCATCCGTTGTAACTGTTTGACGTTAATGGTTAGCTTTCTCGCTTGTTAATAACACGAGCGAGTCCATCGCATTACACCGATGTGTAAACCAGCTAGCTATATCGCGCCATCGTCGTCTTTCATATGCATTTAAGTAATATGTGCTAAAGATCGTGTTCTCTAATAGACAGTGATCTTAGCATATGTTTCTGCCTCTTTACTTTGCAGGCTGTTGTGGCAACGTTGATGTCATTCCTACCTGCCAGTGAGCTGCCAGCCACCAGGTTAGTGTCAGACTGTATCCTGCCACACAGGTTAGCTTGTGGCCAATGCCACAGGCTCGACCTGCCGAGAGAAGTGGACTATCACCCTCTGAAAAGAGCTGGCAAGTTGGCCTGTCCTGTCCTCCTTGTGGCTGTTGGACTGAAGAGTGAGTGCCTGTGGATTCACCGGCAGTGAAAGTTGTCATGTCGGAGTTAAATAAAGAGGTGGTGGACTTGGTTTGGGGCAGACCCTCCAGTGGAGGAGTGTCTGCCTCCATCTTCCGGAGATGGACCCAAGGTAATGATGCTGTTTCTCAGTTTGATTATATGTATGTATTTGTAATAAACAAAAACAATAAATGTGAGGCATGTACTTCACTCAAAAACAGGGATGATCACTTATGTGCAGCGGAGAGTCAAGTGTATCCAGACTTTAATTCTAACCAAAGGAAGTATAACTGGTCGTTTCCTTTGTTTGGTTCTCTTCTCTAAGTGTAGGTTAGATAAGCAGTAAAATGCTCTTCTGTTTTGCATATGGTTGGTAGGAATACTGCCCATAATCATCCCTGCTCTAAGTCCTTTAATATTACCAATAGTCCATCTGTGGATTTCTAATGTGTGCAGGGTGGAAGTGTTTTAAAAACAAACAAAAAAACACCTTATTTGTTATTACTGTGGACATTTTACAGGTTGATCTGTTGACACAAGCTTTTTTTTATCTTCATCACAGGATTTGTTTTTAGTGAGAATGAGCACACAGCACTGGAGCAATTTGAAGGAGGTCCATGTGCTGTCATTGCACCTGTCCAGGTATAGTCTAGTTTAACCTTCTCTGGGTATTATAAGGGCTTTCTCTGGGTATTTTCCATCCACATGCTCTGTGGATGGAAAATGCTTAAAATTGTATTGCGAAGAACAGTTTAGTTTGCAACATTGCACTGCAATGTTGCACCTTGAACTGCACCTTGAACCAAAAGTTCACTTTGAATTTTACAATGAGGCAGCTTTTACACCTTATTCACGTGCAATGTGCATATACATTGTTGGCAGTGCTTAACTGACAAAAATGGACCAGTGGTCATATATTAAAAAAAACATGTGTGTCAGTCTGTGAGGGTGGTCTATGAACAGACAATACATAGCAGGAAGCCTATTGCACCATGGAATATTTCAGTTTGTGTGTCTTTGCAGGCTTTCCTCTTGAAGAACATTCTCTTCAGCCGAGAAAGTTCCAACTGGAGGCAGATGGCAGGTAGATTGCCCACTGAAAAATCCTAACCATTGTTTTATATAAATGTATGGCTTATTAAATGATGCATGTTTTCTGCCTGTGTCAGAGGAGGAACAGAAAACAGCACTGTGTTCCACTCTGAGTGAAATCTTGGAGTCTGCCTGCTCCAGCCCCTCCACAGGATTCTGCCTTGTGACCTGGGCCAAGGGACAGAGCCCACATACTAGCACACAAACTAACACACAGACACAGTCACAGTCGCAAACACAGGACATGCCAGAGCCAGAGAGCAGCCAGCCGCCACAGGAACAGCAACCCAGTGAGTTCTACGTCTGTCACATTCCCATGTGTGATGCACACTCAGAATAACTGCGCACAAACCTAGGAATGCTCACGTTTTCCCCCAAGCCTAGTTTTTGCCATTAGTCACAAAAATAATAACTTTTAATGACTAACTATTTGACAGTGTGAAGGTTTTCTGTCATGCTCTGATACTACAGTGTATGTGTTTTCTTGTGCCTAGCTGCTTTGGCTGCTGAGGACCTTGGCTTTGAGCAATTTCACAGTGTTCTCCAGTAAGTGACACTTAATATTCTCACCACAGCTAACCCCCCGCATCTCATACTCGTGGCTGTCTCTACCTCAACATAGATAATCTTGACATAAAATTATACTTTGTGTTTCTGGAGAGATTAAGACGTCACAAATCCTTGCCAAAATGCAATAGTGGGATAGAGACCTACATATTTCTCTAAAGATAATATCAGGGGAGGGGTGTGGAGGGGTAGTATTTGGTTCATCTAGTGTGCAAGAATTGGCTTTCACTTTGAATTAGCTATTCCACTCTGCTCACAAGTTGACGACTCAGCACTTTCATTGATTGCCTAATAAAAAAAAAACCTACCTCTCACTCCCTTTCTTACACACACACTTTCTGTCAAACATGCACAAACTGAATGAATGCAAGGCAATGTTTGCCAGAGGAATATTGAAATTTCATCACACGGCGTACTGGCATCTGAGACCACAGTCAGCAAAAAGCAGTGCTGACTCTGGCTGAAGGAGTGCATGCTAAACTAAGACAGACAACTGCACTAGCTAGGTTCTCAAGGTGGAGTGAAAGAGGGTAGTGGCTCCAAATGGAAAGATCAGATGTTACTTTGTCCTGTGGTGCATTTTATTGATTTCCACCTGATTGTGAAAGTTATCTTTACCAAACATGACATGGCAGATACAATCAATCTCATTGATCACACAACCTAACAAATCTTGGGTCTTTGGAGTGATTCATAAATCAACCTGATGTTTGTTCCCTTCCTGCAGTAAGCGGACTGTGATGTCAGTGTCTGGTCTCAGAGAGGAGGTGCTGTCTCTCTACCACACCTGGAGGGGGTGCTGTGGAGTTTTGCTGTTCCTCTACTCTGTCATTCTCACCAAGGTAAAAGATGGAAATAACGGGAAAGAGATATTAAGTAGTGATTGTGAAATGATGATGTCCATGATGTTGTCTCTGTTTTATTTATTAAGCAATTTTAGTAAAGTGGTAATTAAATAAAACTTTTTGTTTAAACCTAAAACACAAAATATTTTTTGTTTCTTAATGGATGTTGAAGTTATTTTTCCTGTGTGTTGCATCTATGTTAAAATACACAAAATTAAATGCAGACTTGTTTCTTCTGGTTCTCTTTGTGCAGGGCATTGAGAATATAAGAAATGAGATCCAGGACACAATGGAGCCTCTCATAGACCCTGTGCATGGCCATGGCAGGTATTAAAAACACATCCCTCTTCATCAGAGTACAGCGTATCTTATGTTGTCTCAGAAACTCTTGATGTTTCCTTCCTTCCTTCCTTATCTCTTCTTTTTTTTCCAGTCAGAGCCTGGTGAACCTCCTTGTAACTGGCCATGCTGTCTCTAACGTCTGGGATGGAGACAGGGAGTGCTCTGGCATGAGTAAGACTTCTATGAAGTTACTGCATACAGACACAAACATGCCACAAACACACAACACTTATGCACACATCCACACTCAGAGAACTGAGTTTTGTGGTCCCAGATTTAAACCATATCCACCAGAGGGCAATAATTCTTATATCCCACAGCAACTCACAAAGGGCTTAAATTAATGCCAGTTTGACATAATTTCACAAATTCTCATTTTATTGCTTTTTTTTTCTCCCTTCTTCTTGTAGAGCTTCATGGTATTCATAAACAGGCATCAGTTGGCTTCCTCACGCTTATGGAATCACTACGCTACTGCAAGGTACAAACACATACAGTTTCCTACATTAAACAAATTGTCTTAGGGTTGTTCATGGCAAAAAAAATGGAAGATTTGTAGATTTTTATTTTGTTGATTGAATCCGACATTTACCATATACAGAAAGATGAGAGAATGGTAGGAATACAAATAACCACAGAAATGTTCACTGTTACTTTTGACTCTAGAGATGTGGGACATATCCAGTATGTGGGCACAAACCACAGTGTGAACTCCCGTGTGAAAATATGTGTTTGGAAGGAAAAATCCCAACACACGAAGTGTAAACTCCCCACTTTCCCTCCCTCTCTCTCTCTCTCTCTCTCTCTCTACACTACTTTTTATTTTCTGGCAAACATGTACCGAAACAAACATTTACTAAAAATAGATCACAAAAGAGCTTTATGAAAATATGCCGTGACACATTTTAGTCGTCTTCTAAAACAGGAATCTTGGCTATTTATTCATCACTGCCAACATAAGCAAGCCGAAAAAAGCTGGAATTGGGACATGACAAAGTAAGCAGCTATAATAAGGTAATAGAAGGTAGATGCTCGCCAAACTAACTAGAGGGCTGTTAGGAGTGATTTAAGAGATGTGGAATAAGGATCATATGTGCACTATATATTGTTTATTGCTCTTGTATGGAAATCACTCTAAGTTGGTTATGATGCCACTGTTCAGAAGAGCAAGTGACTAATAAGAGGAAATGCAAGTGAAAATGAGTTGAATTTTAACATTGATTATATTCATTATATTACATCGTGCTATTTGCTGAGTACCCAGAGAAGTGACATGCTTTACGTATAATGTGACATGTAATCTCTGCTCAAATATGAATGTGCTTCATTAAAAAGGAGTCTATTCAACAGTTGAAAATGACTGAAAATAGATACTCATTTGTTGCGCATTCCATTTCTGTGTGTGTTTCAGGTCGGGGCATTCCTCAAGTCTCCAAAGTTCCCTATTTGGATCCTTGGCAGTGAAACTCACCTCTCTGTGTTTTTCACCAAGGCAAGTTCAATACACTCATCCATAAGTGACCAAACACATATTTCTCTCACACGGACACGCCGTGTGTAACATAAGCCAGTCTTCTCAGCAGGTTAGAAAAACCAAAATATGGAATGTGCTTAAAAGATTTAATATAGTGCAGGTCAGATATCATTGTGGGGAAAAAAGAGAGAAAGAAGGGAGGGGAGGGAAAAATGAGAGCTGGAGATAGTCATATATGGCCAGTGCTGTTTCTTGGCTTTTCACCTATCCAGCATTAAGGGGAAAAAAGCTCACTTTCCAAAGAAGAGCTTAACAAGTGCAGGCGCGCGCACACACACACACACACACACACACACACTCATCTACATGCTCTCTCTTTCTCACTCTCATGCAGACAATTTCAGTTTCTCAACCATCTGTGATCAACTAAAGAATGTGTTGTTCATAATATATGACCATGATGTAAACTGCTGAATTTAAACTTCAGTGAAAGTCTCCATTTACAGTATACTTCTGTCTACCTTCACTGTCAGGTTAGTTTCAACAATATGGATCAGTCCCAGAAACTAAACCACAAAAAGTTCCTTTACCATGTTCATTCTACTGCATCTGAAGAAATGCTAAGAACTGGCAGATTAGACGAAGATTCAAAAGTAACTACTTGATTTCAGAAAAAAATGTAGTGTGGAACAAGAGATCACACTAATTGACTGAAATTTAGATAAATGTCAGAACTATGTACATACATACACACGAGTTATAGAAAGCACACCCGGCGTTTTGAACTTGGAGAGAAATGTGGCTCTTTTATGAATCATCAGGTCGCTGTGCTATTGTTGATTTGTGCACATGTGTGGGTACACACTCACCTAGTTTGCACTCAAGCAAGATTGTTTATCATCTCTATCAGTGAACATGTAACCTAATACATTGCTGTAGCCCGTGTACTACAGCTGGCAGGTTTGGTTGTAGCAAATCGATTCTCCCTGCTGTTGTGGCAATGGCACCAGAGAGGCAGAGAAATCCCAGGCAATCATCTCCATCATAACGCCACACCCTTCATATACCATTGATTAAAAGCTCAGTTACATGCATTAAGCTCAAGCAAGTGGATCATGTGTTGGCTCAGTGATGACCAAAGTCGTCATGCATGCACTGATGACTTACCGATTGCTACAACTCCCCCGGCACTGGTGACATGTTCATATATACACACACATGCGCAGTCCACCTTTTACACACACACATTCCAGAGCACAGGGAACCTAATCCTGATTAGCATTAGTGTTCTTATGTGCATGGCTTCAGGTGGATGGCTTCCTGTAGGGAATGTGATTCCAGAGTTCCCATCTGGATCCATTTGTCCCACTGAAGACTTGGAACACACTTGAACACACACACACATGCATGCATGCATATGTACTGACGTACATGGCTGACGCTACACTGTGCCGGCTCTACAGCTTTGAGCTCAAACTAAAGGGGCAAGACGTCCTGGTGCCCTGCTGGTGGACCTCAATAAGTGTGACCCTGTCCTCCTTGAATGGGGGCTCTATGTTTAGAGCTAATTTGAAGCACGATGAGATTTCCCAGGCTTTGTGATACAAAAATACACGCTACCTGGTTATGTAGCTTTTAGCTCCGATATAGAGCCATCCCCACAAAAGCCGAAAATCTGATCCCTGCCTCTGTTGTCTCAGCCACTCCTTCTGTCTGCCATTTGGGACGGGTGTGTATTCCCCTGAGTCCCTGTCAATGTGTGTGACTGTGGCTTTCAGACCATCAGCTTAATAGCATTAGTGTTTTTATCTAATCTGCCTACACAAAGGCCATTCCACCATCTCTGATCCCTACCCACAACACCCCCCAAACTCTCTCTGGCCTCCTGTTGTATTAATGTGTGTGTGCATGTGAGAAAGAGGGTGAGTGTGTATAATGGCATGTAATGGGATCTGTTTGTGGACAAGAGTTTCTGAGACGCCAGAGGGAGGAGAGAAAAGAAGACAGACAGAGAGTGAAGAAGAAGACGGATGGGATGATGGATGAGACGTATCATGCAATATGTTTAAAAAAGGATTTTTTCTTCCTTCCTTTTCCCTCCTCTTGTTTTTGAAGTTACTATCCACTCCAGTGTACAGAAGGTCAGTTGCCTAAGAAAAGGATTCCCCGGTGCCCCTCAGCCAAGCTCTTCAGATTATTGGTCCCTCATGGGAAGGAAAGGGGAAGAAAGGAAGTAGAGAGGAAGGATGCACTTTAAAGAGTGCTGCAGTGGTCACTCAGGAAAGGGGAGTGATCCTCCTGTGAAATTTCTCATCGCTCTTTACTCTCCTCACTGAGTGATGAGGTTCACAGGCTGTGTCTCTGCTTCTCCGGGGAGTTACATGTGTGTTTTTGTGTGTGTATGTGTACAGTAGTCGTGTTCTGGTTCGGTGATTTACTAGGAGGGAGAGCAGCCACTGTGGCACTCGGTGTCCCTTAAGACTCCTGCTTCTGTCTGCACACACATCCAACATGTCCTTCAAGGACTGGTAGACAGCAGGAATTTAGTGTGCAGACACAGTTAATGTAAGTCGATTGCCCTCAGTGAGGCTTTATTGGCATAACAACAGTAATTTTATGGCATTGCCAATATGACTGGGTTATATGGCTGAAAATCATTATTGTAATATTAGAAATATTTGTGTCATAAACTATTTTAAGCTCAAGGTTAATTTGCTACCCTTTTCCAGAGCTTTCAACTGCATCCCACAGGCTTCTTCTCTCAATGAAATTTGCTCACCTGTTAAAGCGAGGTAAAGAAGAAGTTAAAAAAGAACTATAAAATATTAACACGCAAATACAAAATGAAATATATAAGATAATGACACTGATTTTCAAAAAAGTAAACTACATTCCATTGCTATGCATTACATTACACCAACTCTTCATACATTTGTACATAAACAAAAATAATTTGTGAGTAAAATCCTGTATAATGTATGTATGACTAGAGTATGTGAGAATATAAAACTTTTGTGCTTTCTGTTGAAGAGGATTATTTTCTGTTCTTAGTGTGATCAGAGGGCGCGGGCCACACACAAACACAAAATAACAAAGCGGTGTACATTAACAGTCATTAATAATATGTGTCAGGTCAGACCGAGGGTCATTGTAGTAGGATGAAAAGCTGTCTGTGTCAGTGTGTGTGTGCTGCATTATTCTTCCTTTTCCCCTGTGTGTCGTTCGCTGTTATAGGAGCCATCATTATGCTATGTAATACCCTCTAGTGTCTCCTATCTTTTCTGGTGAGACACAGTCTTTCTCAAACAAGACAGCTCCATAAATCATAACATTGTCCCTTCTGTCACAACTGAATCACACACACACATACACACACACACACTCGCACACAGTAGATACTGCACGTACTCCTCTTCATGTAGCAGAAGAGATAGGTTTTCCATTGTTTTCTGTGCTCATATTCACATGGGACACAGGCTAGTTAAGGTGAACACAGCAAACAAGCACACACATCCAATCTACATAACAAGCCCTCACACACAGACTCCCTCCTCAGTTTCCTCCTCAGCCTGTCATGTAGTGAGGCTGTCGCTGCCTGTTAGGAACAAGGCAGGAGACACTGTCCGAGACCTCTGCTTTGTTGTCTCGAAACCGATCCCTTCAGACGCACTCTATGGCCACTCAGAGCCTCTCAGCACACACAATAGCCCTTTGGGCAGACCGGAGGGAAAGAAAGAGTAACTCTAGCAAAGTACTATGCTTCCCTGTCTCTCCTGAAGTACCTACCTGCATGAGCAGATAATGGATGAAAGCAGGAGGGAAGAATGAAAGAAAAGGTTGAGGGTGTAAGGGCAGGAAATACTCCAAAACTGTAGTACCTACTTAGCACAGGAAAAGGCAGGCAAAGAAGGGTAAAACTGGGGAAGACAAAGGGCAACAGAAGAAAAAGGCCTACAGGGGATGAGTTGTCAACCAGAGAGCCAGTAAGTCTAGTGAGCTGAGAGCAACAGAAGTGCAGATGACTAGAAGTGAAGGTTTAAGCAGTAGAGCTTTTTCAAAATGATGCAAATAGTAAAGAAGTTACATGGACATCAGCCAAGATTAGTAGTGTATCTACTGTGGGAGGATGTGATGCAGGAAATCTCGTCTGATGATAAGAAACAGAGAATCACACATACTACATAACACGTACAGTGCAATCAGATTTAATCTTGCACTATCGGACAAGTCTGGATGTGTCAGTGGTCCAGAATTAACTGAAAAGGCACACACACACAAATGTCAAGGCTCACAGAAAAGCCTCAGTCATTTGATATTGTTCGATCTCGATATGTATTCGGCTTGTGCTCAGAGCAAGTGTTCTGCATTACTTTGTGTTTGTACATCCTCAGGGTGGTGTGCGCCTGTGTGTGTGTGTGTGTGTTGTTCTTGCTTTGTTCCTATGTGCTGTAGGGTAGCTTGTTGTTGCTCAGTTAAGGTCGGACTGTGGGGATTGGAATGTGCTCCTTGATTTCATAAGGAACACTTACAAAGGACCTGGCATCAGTGCAGAAGTGTGAGCGTGTATCATTGTACTGTATTTCTGCAGGCATGAATATTCACACAGATTTAGAGAAAAAAAAATACCAGCTTGTTTTCCAGTACAAGCAAACAGATTTTGGCAGGACAGGCCTAATTATTGCTCAGATTTCTCTCTTTTGCACAGACACACTCACACATACCGTTACACAGTGGGATTGAGGGGAAAGAAAATGCTGAAAGACAAAAACACACACTTGCACACTCCTTCCCTGTGGAGTGTGTTAGCTCCATGACATGTTTTCCAACTCAGCAGCATCTTCCTCGGGCCTCTAATAAAACACAGATCAAAGACAGCCAGGCAGACCTGTCATCACCAGCACACACACACAATCAGGTCGTTTCTGCTGCCATTATGCGTGTCCATATGAGCTCATGCTTTTCTATTCTTTTCTATGTGTTCATTAGCCTCATATTAGCAAGTATAGGCTAGCAGTAATAGTATGTTTTGTTTTGTCTCTCGATGACCACTTACGAGTGTTTGTCTTCTGGTAAAGTGTTGACATCCTGTAACTGCCGCATTACCAGGTGATTTACACAGTCTGCCTCCATCCTGCTCTGGAAGATAATGAACTGTGGTAACCGAGCTGTGATTCACGAGACAGCCGCAGGATTGTATATGAAAGACCGATGAAAGGTCAATTTAAGCTTCATCATCACTTTGGAAAGAGATATGTATTTTCTTAGTTCAGGTATACTGTTGTATAAATGTAATTTAAGTTCAAGCTACAGTTTTTCATAACAGTTCATCTTTCATCTTTCATCTTTCCCTGTTAATCCCACATGTAGTGAGTTCATCCTTAGACTGCAGTTGACCGCTAAGGAACTTTTTTTTAGCACTCTATTCCTCCTGGGACAACAAAATGACCCTTGTCAGCACGTGTAAGTGAAACACAGACGTATCTAGCTAATGACAAATCTACCGTCAGATTTATGGAGCCTGTAATGTTAACACATCAGGACCCTGCTATACTTTGTGTGACAGAACAGTGTGTGAGCGTGTGTGAGCCGCTCTGTGCCTGTTTTTCCTCTGCATCTGAAGAGCCAGCAGCTGGGAGTCATCTCTTCTCGAACCGTCCCCCTGAACCCGTCTCTCTCTCTCTCTCTCTCTCGCTCTCTCTCTCTCTCTCTCTCTCTCTCTCTCTCTCTCTCTCTCTCTCTGAGTAAGCCTGACTACAGTAATAAGTGGACCGTGAAACCCAAGCAGCCTGCGTGGATCTGGGGCTCAAGCTTTAATAAAGGCCAGCTAAAGGAGATGAGCAGGGTTCATTTGCTCTCCAAAAACATTGTGTGTTTGTCCAGTGTTTCGCTGTCATAAATACATTCTCTCCCTCTCTCTCTTTCTCACATGGAAGAACAGTGAGAACCCTCCGACTCTCGACCTCACACTTTGCATGTGTGTGTGTGACCAGTGAGGCTGAAAAGCCATCTTTTTGAGAAGTATCAGATTTCACCCTCTCTTGGAAAAATATCCCTTTTTTCTCCTCCTCCGTTTTTGTTCTTAAAAATATCTTGAAGGCTATATCAAGCAAGATATTTTCAAGGAACTACAACACCCTTGCAGTCCTCGTAGTTGTTTGCTTGACATGTCGCTTATTGGAATCTGATGGTTATCCACCTGTTTAACTTAATGTGAGCAGTAACAGTAAGATTATATCAGATGATGCTTAAAGATGTAAGAAAAGGCATTGAGGGCATTCACAACATATGAGAGCTTTAGATCGTTTAGGGTCCAGTATGCTTAAAACAGTAGCTTAGAACTTGGTAGTTCAATGTGTGTTCAACTATGGTTTATTATCATTACTCTACATCGGTATTCCCCTACAGCTATCTCTTGAGGTCTGTTGATGACACATTCTCACTTCACAAGAAAGAATCTTTACGAATGTACGAATGTTTTCTTTGCATGTACACACCAGATCTCCATCACACATTTCTGTGTTAAACCGCCATCAGTCCCGACACGCTTCATGATGTATTGCTGACCTCCGTGTGATGATGGACGTTATCACCCTGCCCATCTGAATTATGTTGCATGGATATGGTCGCCCTGGGACTCACATACTAAGACTGTTTAATTGTGTCCATAATCAGTGCATGGTAAATGTAATTTAAAGTGTGTTGCTGATGAAACAGGCTAGAACATCGTTTAGAACTCATTGTAGGCGAGTCAAAAGGGGCATCACCCTGTTTTACATGCATATACACACCCCCTCATTTCTGATCTGTCTGCCAACACTACTCGTTCTAAATCTCACCAACAAACAAACGCTTTAGATCTTGTCATAAATCACGGACTGTATATGTAAGGCTCGATTTCCTGATTGTATGTTTGGAGTCAAAACAAGCCGTCTAACTTTATCAGCACATCAGTTAATAACCCAGTGGTCCAGTGATTGCGCTGAGCCCTTAGATTACAAATAGTCACACAGACACACACACACACACACACATGTATGATCTACATTGCATCACACGCTGCTGCAGTGGGTGGTGCTGCATGTTGACTGCATTTCTTCACTATATTGCACATTAGTGCTGCTAAATCTTGTCAGAGACAATCAAAGTCTGTTAGTCGTTAGTAGAGCTAAATGGTTGGTGCTTCATAGTGCACTGTTCTAATGTTTCAACACTGATGAAGCCCTGTTTTCCCATAATGTGATCTAATTCTTCCTCTCCTCCCTGCTTTTATCTTTCTGTTGACAGTGTTATTAAAACTCCCTGTCTATTCATGTTGTCATGCACACTGTCTCACCTTATTGTCTTTCTCCTTCCTCTTTCTCTCGACAGGAGATGTCTCTGGTAGGTCCCGAGTCTCCATCAGAACAGGCAAGGAGGGTCTTCCAGTCTTTTGATCCTGAAGGTAATGAACAAAGTGTGTGTATCTTATATATGTTGTGCACATTATCATTATGCTGTCAGTGATCTCCCGCCCTTCACCCCCTGCACACTTTGTTTTTATAGGCCGTCATTCTTTTATTTGCTCATTAGTCCACCAGATATATGAAACTGGCACGCAGATGTACTGTAATTAATCCAGACTTTTGCTCTAAGACAGCAAACACACACACTGAGCAAACAATATCCAGGCCCTGTTGTCTTTCTTTCCCCTTCTTCCCGGTCGAGCAGATGCATTTATAACCTCCACTGCCCTGCTCGCCTCGTCTGTCTTGTTTCTCGTCTCCATTATTTTCCTCTGCAGGCAGAATGAGGGATTGTTTCCCTCCTCTCATATCCCCACTGTTGTTGTTTAGGTTGGTGAGATCAGGTCCTCTTACAGCTGAGTCAACCATCCTGCTCCTCCTCGCTCTCCTAAACCTCCCTTCTTGTCACTTCCAGGTGACTGGGGTAAAAGGCAAGGGGAAGGACACAGTAAGCGACACAATGACGATAGAAAGTTGCAGAAAAGACAGACCGCCATGGCAGATGAACTGAAAGTCGGAAGTCTGCAGCGTTCATTCATGTAGCCTCGTGATTATAGTGCGGGATGTTTGTTTGTGTTCATACGTGCTTAGAGACAAGAAAGAGTAGAAATTAAACATTTAGTCTTAACATCTGCTGTGGAATGTTTTTCTTCTGCTGTGGAGACGAGAGAGAGAGAGAGACAGAGGGAAAAATGAGGAGTCCAGCTGAAGAAATGAGAACGTTAAAGTCACTTAGTCTAGTAAATTAGAGCTATGCATGTTCGAGAGTGTTCAGGTAACTCACCAGTCATAACACGTATCTTCATATTTATTCTTATCGTGAAATGAAGTGTGTTGTTTTCTGCAGCTGTAAGCAACTTTATTTGCTATCTTGCTTGTAGGAACAACATGCTGATTTGAAGAGATACATGCGTGTGTGTTGTGCAATGCGGTCTCACTGCTCCATCAGCTTCATCACAAATATGTGGCCTTAACTGTCCATCTGTGTTTTTTTCCTTGTTCTTAATCTGTCTTTTCCTGTTGCTCAAAATACCACTTGCACATTCTCAGATGCACTGCTGCTGTCATCTGCCAGAATACTCTGCCAGCCACATGGTCTTTTCTCGCACACACATTTGCAACAAAACACAAATACATGCAGGGGCCACAGTAGGTGAATTCACAGACATAAATACTCACCTAAGCATACGTGCAAGGATATACTGTACATGACACACACATTCACGCACCGCAGTGTATACGCACATGCTGTTGCCAGCAGCGCAGTTGAGTTCTGTGTAAAAAGACCATAAATCTGTCTTTGTCATAGAGAGTCAGCACAGCTCCCTGTGTTGTGGAAAAAGGGCGCCAGACACATTCACACGCACTACAGTGACTCACAGAGAGATGTACACACTTAACAACCCACACTCTCAGCATGTTCTGTAATATTTGGTGTTTGTCATTGCCCCTGTGTAGTGTGTGTGTGTGTGTCTGTTTGTGTGTGTGTTTGTGTCCTGGCTGTCAAATTGTCAGTTGTCACACTGAGAGAACAACATCTGCCACTGAAAAGGCGAGATTGAGTTGCTCAAGAGCGGACAAGCCGAGCACTTGTCAATTAATCTTCTTCACGACACACAAGGCCTTCATGTATGTATCTAAACAACAGGCCTCACATGCTCGCATGCCAGTGTTTAAATGAGACACAACTGCAAGTGCCCAGACACACAAAGACTGTTTCGGGCAACAACACATGTTAGTGTTTAAAGCTTCTTCTCTCAGGTAAAGCAATCATCACGGCCATGGAATGTAGGTCAGAGAGAAAGGACAAGGCGTGTGTGTGTGTGTGTGTGTGTGAGTTTTTAGTTTTTCAGTTGTGTCAGATGAGTTAATTCCCCAGGGCATGTGTTATAAATACTGCTCGTGCCATGTGTGCAGGTGAAGGCCTCCCCTAGTTTTCAACTGAAGCCTGTGTTTTATGTTTTGTCTGGGGTCAGTCAGTGCAAAAGTTTCTCTTTATGTTTCTCTCTCTCTCTCTCTCTCTCTCTCTCTCTCTCTCTCTCTCTCTCTCTCCAGATAATGGCTTCATCCCAGAGTCACTGCTTGAGGATGTGATGAAAGCCCTTGACCTTGTCTCAGAGCCTGAGTAGTAAGTGCTTGCATGTTCAAGGCCTTGTGTTTGTGTGTGTATTTCAGCTTGTGTGTGTGTTTGTGTGTGGCACCTGTAGAGCTTCTAAAGTTCTAACTCCTAAGTCACGGCCAGGCCAGGTCAGCAGCCCAGTGCTCATGTTTCACTACTGGGCTACTATAACTTAACACCAGAGAGAGCCCACTATAAAAGCTCAGGAAGAAGGAAAGAATGAAATAAAGAAAGTCAGAAACAGGCTTAGAGGGAGATCGTTAACGGCAGGAAGAAAGACTGAGAGAGGGAGGAAACGCTTTAAAGTGCCGCTTCAAACAGAAGCACGTTCTCATCTGAGGAACAGAACGCCCTAACGCTGCAGCCATGGGTCTGGCCAAGTAACTGGACCACTGATCTGCTCTGCAGACCCCCAGATGGGCGATACATCACAATACAACACGGCAAACTGGGGGGAAACTCCCAGTGCAAGCGGGCGAGTCTCATTTCTTACCACACAATGAGAGACTTATTGCAGGGATTTCACCATGTGAAAAAAAAGCATCTTTAGTGCTTGGGGGGTGCAAATGGTTGATCGGAGCATCTAGAAGCACTAAATTGAAGACTTTCATCACTGCAAATTGTTTATAAGTTGCCTGTGACTTCGTATTTCTACATATCTTATGACATATAACCATCATCTGCTATCATTTGTGGTAAACCAACTTTGTAGACACTGACTGTTCTCAGCAAAAGTAAGGCTACAGCTCCAAGCAATTATAGTCTTTTGATGATTTGTTTTGTAGTGTTTCACATAGTTATTCATACTCAAGGGCTTAAAAATGGGTTTTTGTTCATTGTGCTTTTTTTTGTGATTAGACTGTGATTAAAGGTGTAAATCCACTAATAAACTAAATAGCAAGAAGATTTTCCTGGAGTTTCAAACAGTTTCACACCACTATTGGGGTTTTCTCCTTCCCACCATTTGTCTGTAGGCAAAAGAAGTGATTGCAGTTACAAATGATAGATATAAACCAGTTGAGACAAAATCAGCTGATTGCATTATAACCCAAAAAGGAGATGGATTGGACACAACCAATAACCGTGGTTTGCATGTGGCATCATCTCATACATAGTCATTTTTAAAA
>JBBMOC010000017.1:591721-669221 GCA_037975185.1 Centropyge bicolor | reverse complement strand
GCTCAAAAAAGTTTTGTTTAAGAAAAAAATGTTCAGATTAAAAAAACAGCCTGCTCTGGCCTGTCACCTCTTTCAAACTGTTCTTCATTACAGGATATTATTTTCACCAAGAGCAAAGTATGGTGCCTCTGAGGGTTTTTTTTATTGGGGGGGGGGGATCGGCTGGTGTTGAGAGAAACTTTGCGGCCAGCCAAAAAGTGGCCAAACTTCCTGCTGTGAGCCACCAACAGAATCACTGAGATCATTATGAGAGATTGTTCTCCATGGAAAGGAAACGCACCTCTGTTTTGATGGCATGGCTGATTCAAAGAAGAAGAAAAAAAGAAAGTTCATAAAATATATGAAGTGGTTTAATATATGAACTGATCCGTGCGCTCGCGCGTAATTTCTGTGCGTAAATTTCTGGCACGATTTGGAGAAGGCTGTAAATCTCACTTTGTAATTTTCATTTACTAGTTTCATGGTGAAGCTCCCAGATTCGCTACAGAGAATGTGTGTGTGTGTGTGTGTGTGTGTGTGCCATAAAAGGAGCCGTGACGTGCTCAGATGTGGTCTCTGCGTGTGTGTGTGTGTAGGGGGTAAAGTTTGGTGCAGCAGGCGGAGGAGCTGCTGTAGTCTGCAGTGGAGACTCCGGACAGACCTGGTGGTCAGACTTTTGGAGGGAGCGCATGATCCAGTGACTCAACCCTACCTGCAAGGAGGAGACTCTCTCTCTCTTTCTCTTTCTCTCTCTCTCTCTCTCTCTCTCTCTCTCTCTCAGTTCTCTCTCCGGCTGTTCTTCGGGGATGGAGTGTGTGTGGGACTGTGTTTCCTCCGCCGGGATGTTTATTCTCGGGCTGCTGTCGCTTCTGTGCCCAAATGGAGTTTGGAGTTTTAACCTTTACGCACAGCATCCTACAGTTTACAGGGGGCCTGATGGGAGTTATTTCGGATATTCTGTGGACTTCTACCAAGCCTCCACCGACAGCAACACGTGAGTGGCACCATCAGGACTGAATCAGGCTCCTGCTGGAGTTGTGATCCAGCACACTAATTCCACTTCAGCTGTGCATCTACACCTAGTTTTACCTGCCAGAAGTACGTCATAGTAAACTCTAGTAGAGTAGAATTTTAAGCTGTAGCTGCTCATCATGCTGCAATGAGAGAGGAAGCAACACTGAATGGAGCATTAAAGAAACTGAGATGTATGAATGAGTCCAGTTGCCTGCACAGGTTTGCACACTCTCCTGCATGTCTTGCATGTGCTTTCTCTTTTCCCCCCTGCAGGATCAGTGTGCTGGTGGGGGCTCCCAAGGCGAACACCTCCCAGCCAGGGGTGGTGGAGGCTGGGGCCGTCTACTACTGCCCCTGGCCCGGACTCCCCAACAGCTGCAGACAGATCCCTTTTGACAATTCCAGTGAGTAACCTGAAAGCTTCTTTTTTTTTTCATGCCATGGATCAAAATAAATTCATGGCAGACCTCCCGGGGGCCTCAGTGGGTATAAATATGTTCTGTAGACCTGTGTTGCTACAGAGCATAGGAAGGACATTGTGTGACTCAACAATGTCACTGTTTCAGGGTTTTGGTGAATAACAAATGAAACTTAACAAGCGTTCATTTTGCTGAAGTCCAAGTGGAGCCTTTTAAAGCCATAGGTGGCCCCAGATGTTACCTCATTCGGAACCACTGGAGTTTCATAACCTGTGTGCCTGGTATGTGTGTGTGTGTATGAGTTGGCACATGTGTTGCTGCATGAAGAAGAGAGATAAGACATATGGGTCTCATCAGCTTCATCTAACAAAGAATGGTCGGTGGGTTTGCTGGTGCAGGACTCCATCAGGTTGATTGTGGTTTTCAATATGTTATCATCATGGGTGACTGTCCAATCGGTTTTTGTTGTTTGATGCACTTTCCATCCAAGCAGTGAGTGTGTGTGCACGAGGTAGAGAGAGAGAGAGAGAGAGAGAGAGAGAGCAAGTGGGAAAGTGAGAGAGAAAAGTTGGAGGGGGGGTAAACTGTATGCACATGGGAATTTAGTTCCCCTTCGGAAGAAAGGGGGATTGGGTGAGGTCTGCTTTTTATTAGATCTTGAAAATTTATCCCGTCTCCTTTCCTCTCCCCTTCTCTCTCTCTCTCTCTCTCTCTCTCTCTCTCTCTCTCGGATTTCTATCATCTTTGTGAGGACCAGAAAAAAAAATAGAGATGGAGAAGGATCTGACCTTTTATCACACAGTTAACTTTGACAGAATTCAGAGGAAGCTGACATACATGAAGATTAGATTGTGGCCGGACATCAGCAGAGGACTGTCATGTTATATACACCACTGGTAATGTGGAAGAAGGAAACAGCTGATAGCAGATCAGCTGATGCACGCAGGACTCCTCTGCCTGAACTAAAGCAAGGCTCCATGCAGATGAGAGAAAAGCCTCCAAAGTGTGGATGATTTTCTACAGTTAATCACAGGTTCTTTTTCACAGAGGCTTTTAGTGTGAAGTGTTCGGGGGGGAAATTTCAGGTTTTAGAAAAATGAGAATAAACATAGAGGAGCAAATGTGTGTGCAGCTAAGTGTGTGTGTGTATCTGTTCACTAGAATGAGTGGGTCTGCACAAGGTGACTGATGATAGTGGCCATAGTGGATGTTTCTGGAGTTACAGCAGACCCTTTATTACAGGTATAAACCAGGCAAAGAGACACACACACACGTCAGTGCACACAGTACAAAATATCAGCATGAGTGGTGAACATCTGTGCGTATTGTACTGGTTAATATCCATATGTCAGCTTCACATGTGCCTGATTATGTGTGTGTACCTGTGTGTGTGTGTGCGAGTGGCTTCGCTGACGTTATGCAGATGTGTCCAGTCATGCCAGTGTAGCGGGGGAGCTGACACACAAGGGGGGTGATATGGTGAGAGGCCCACATTAGTGATTGCATCTCTCTGTAATGTCCTTCCTCACATTCAAACAATACGACACAGCCACCATCAGAGGAGAGTTCTTCATTCACTACCTTCACACACAATCTCCTAAAAAAAAAGAAACTTCCTTCCTCTCACGAGCCTTTTTCCTTAACCTTTAGATCCATGAAATTGTTGTTGATGAGAATGATGGGCTTTATTATTCAATATGGTGATTTTTTTTATTGGATGAAGTCATTTATATAGAAGCACAATTTGGAAGTAGGTTGGATCTCCCATATATCCTGTAAATGATGATTGTGACAAAAACGAAAGTCAGAAAAGGCGAACAAACTCCCTCAGAGAAAATGAAAACAACTTTAATAGGCAAAATCACTCTACACCTGCCTGTATGCATTTATTGCGTGTCTGTGTGTGCATGTGCTAACAGACAGTGTGTAATGGGGAGGGGGTCTGCATGGCTCTAAAGAGATCCAGCTGGTCTTTAATAAGACTGGAAAATATCCACAACAGAGCAAAGGCACACATACGCTCACATCAAATCTGACACTTTGTTGTGAGTTGGCTGGGAAATGCTCACAATGTGCATGCACAAGCTCGTGTGTGTATATGTGTAAGTGTTTTATTCGTTGTTACATTTTATAGGAAAATCTTTGACTGGAAAAGAGACACCTCCAGCATCCTGACAAATGTCTGTTTCTGGGGGGCAAATGGTGTTCTGATGTTTGTTACAGGCCTGTTAAAGACTGTTCTTGCTTATGAAGGACAAATGCTTTCCATTCACACAGACAGAGCTACAGGCCTGGATCCACATTACCACAGCTAATATCAGCTTTTAATGGCACCATCATGAAACGTCTCTCTCATTCTCTTTTTTTTATGTCTTTTCCACTTCCCCTCTCTCTCTCTCTCTCTCTGTCGCCGTCTCTCTCCAGATAACAGAATGATAAAGGTAAATGGCACCAGAGAGCCTCTGGAGTTTAAGTCTCACCAGTGGTTTGGAGCGTCGGTCAGGACGCACAAAGGAAAAGTGGTGGTGAGTGATGAATGAATATCAGACTTGTATCATGAGATATGCTTGAAAACTTTGCACACAATTTTCTTTTTATAAGGTGTTTAGTTTGGGTCAGCGTTTTTTTTAACAGGGCCTTAATCAGGGGGTTGTTTGTTGTGTAGGCATGTGCTCCTCTCTACCACTGGCGGACGGTGAAGATAAGCGCAGAGAAGGACCCCGTGGGGACCTGCTATGTGGCCGTCCAGAACTTCAGCGCCTACGCAGAGTACTCACCCTGCAGGACCAGTGAGTCACGACCCCATCTCCAACTGTTTCCGTCTCCCTTTTTACTGCCGTCCCTGCTTTTGTTTCCTTCTTTATCTCTCTGCTGTCAGCATGAACACAAATTAACATCAGCATTTAGATTTTTTTAAACTTTCAATATACTCAATCTTCCCTCAGTTTAACTTGTTAAAAATGACAAGTTAAAATATTGCTTCACTGATTTTTATGTAAGTCTATAAAAAGTAATAGCAAGGCCTCAAGTTTTGGTTCACCCAAATCACAAAAAGACATTTTTCTTTTGCAGTCATGCAGATAGTTTTATTTGTTTTCATATATCTGCCTCCGTCACATTACAGTTGAGGTGGATGTCATTCTGTTTGTGGTATTGCAGAATAATCACTTCACTGTGAACAATTTGCATCGAAACAATTCTTTACCGAAGAAGAAGAAAATAGTTCCAGTGGAAACTGTTGATGCCATGTTTTGAAGTCATTTTCACAAACAAAATTCCATTCACTTCTATTGTATTTGTGTGGAGATTTCAGAGGTGGATATCTCAAAACCTTGCCAAGCAAAAAAAAACAAATCTGCCAGTGAGAAAATGTGTGTTTTTCTATACGGTTGAACTAACTCAAAGGCAGCGAACAGACAGATTTTTGTTGGCTTTTTGAATGGATTACCTTGTCTGATGTTTTCAAAGTGTCCACAGCAACCTGATAATCTGTCTCCCTCGCACTATCTGTTTCTCTCTCTGGTCCTCTTCTTTCTGTCATCGGTTCTGTAAATGGGATTCATGGGATTTTCCTCCCCTCTCCCGCCCCCACCTCCTCTTAATCTCCAGGTTTTTTTCCCCTTTCTCTCCCACTTTCTTCCAGCGACCCCTCTCGCCCTGCACAGTGATATGAAGCACCAGCAGATTATGATAAGGAGAAATGGAGGCTATCAGGTGGCAGATCGTAAACAGCAGATCAAACACAGGCCTTATCGTACACTCCATCGTGCGCTCTGCATAAAAATCCCCCCTCTGTTCACACGCACTCGCACAGATATTCATGCTCACACTCCCTCTTGTAATTGGTTGAAAGTTGTTTTCTTGTTTATGTCAATTCTGACTAATCAAGACTGGAATAATCACATTGTAAAGTCAATTGTTCTCATGGGGGAAATAAGGCTGCGGAGTTCTGAGGAGACGTATTTCTACGACCAACTCAGACTCCCAGTATAACTCACACTTTGTTTATGTGTGCACGTGTGTAGCTACGCATCATTAAGCTTCACCTCAGGGTGCCTCTGAAATGGAGAACAATTTATAATGTGCACATAAGTTTTTTGCGTCTTCATGCACAGTTTGATGCAGTTATTTAAACAGAAACACACCTCAGCGGTTCTGCGTTTTTATGTAAACTTTAATGGTCTTCATTTTCTTCATTTTTGTTGTAAAATTGCTTCGGCTGACAGATGCAATGATGTCTGCAACGTTAGCCAGAAAATGCTTTTCTTTTTTTAACAATTAAGATGCTGGTTCTGGTGTTTGAATGCAATGTTCTACTGCGTTTGTGGTTTTCAGATGATCCAGACCCAGAGGGACAGGGTTTCTGCCAGGCTGGCTTCAGTGTGGATTTCACCAAGGTAAAGCTTGCACACAACAATCACACACTGTTACACATGGAAACCGCTTGCACACATCTCGTCCCCTCTCAAAACACAAGCAGACTCTTCAAACACCAGACTCCCTTTAGAGATTTATGAACACGGGGAAGATGAGAGCACGTTCGTCCCCAGAGGAGCCTCCACTCCTGGTCTGACCCATCGCCTCAGAACACAATAGACCAAACGAACACACACACACATAGACATTCTTCCTCTGTATGTTCAATGTGAACTCTGGCCTCTGTCTCATAGTCCAACTCTACCCTCCTGTACAGGAAGCTGTCATTCTCCACAGGATGTCAACAGGCGTGACAGCAAGAATCATATGCGTGCACACACGGCTACACATGTTATACATCCCTCTAGTCTCTCACACACACACTGACAAATGTCTGTCACATGACTAACCCTAAGTAATTGTGTTTATTCCAGGAAGGAATGCTGGTGGTAGGAGGACCTGGAAGCTTTTACTGGCAAGGTAACGGCACCAACAGTGTGCAAACCTGTATTTTATCTTCTCCTTTTGCAATGATTTCATAGATGGGAAGGTGTTCAAATGAGACAATGGAGATGAGTTTAACAGTCAGGACAGCCCACATACACACACATGCACAGGGACACACTTGCCAAATCTGCAATATCATTACAGGAGTCTGACGTAGGAGAAGGTGGAAAGTAATCTCTTTCTTTTGCCTTAACTTTCTTCCTCCCTCGCCTCCTTCACTTCATGCCACTCTCCGTCTGTAACAGTGGAACAGGAAGTGGGTGTTTGGGCTCTGTAATGAGCTCATCGGGGGGGTAATGGAGTGTGGAGGAACTGCCCCTCTGCCCCGTGATAAAGCGCAGAGGGGGCTTCGGGGAGAGAGGAGGAGGCTCGACGGCAGGCTGCGGGGGTTGAGGAGGACAGAGGGAAGGTGGGGAGAAGTTAAGGAGCGAGAGCAGGGAGGACAGCGGGGAGTGATAGAGGATTGTTAAGGAGATGACAGAAACACGTTGCAGCGGGGGAGAGAGAAAGATGAGAAGTGAGGGAGTAAGTCGGACTTGGAGAGAGAGGGGAAGAGAGATGGATCTCCCGCTTGATAAAAGCAGCGCTGAGGTCAGCTCGCTCTCTGGACGCGCAGGCCTCGTCTGAGCAGAGGGATGAAGTGTCTTAATAGGTGTAGACACAGCCAGAGTGTGTCAGAGTTCAGCTGTTGAAGCGTAGCGCTACTCCCCCGGCGCCAGGTGTGTGAGAATATGCGTGCGTTATCCAAATGCAGGGGAGGCGCCGCAGCTGTTTGTAACGAGTAAGGACACTGATCATTTGCACCAACTAATTTCTCTCTCCTTTTTCTTTGTACCCGCTCATCTGTCACTCCACAGCACTTCATTTGTTTGGGGGAAGAAAGATGCAGCAAGAGAGAGTGTGTATTTTTAGAAAGAGGCCCCTGATGGATATTTCCAAAACTGCTGCACAAATTTGCAAGATTCTGGGGTTATTGTCTGGCATTGTTGCTGTTGTTACATATGGTTAAATAATGAATGCTCCGGCGTACAAGACCACACGAGACAGGCATCACAGACAGACTAATGGACTGCTCCCTCTGTGTGCCCTCAGCGTGGCAAGGCTGGCTGCCTCCAGTTAAAACACTTCCTCCGAATGTTTATAAAAGCACTCGGCCTGGATTTTATGGCCTCTAATATACAAAGATTATCTGTAGCCTTTAGCCTGAGTCATCATAAAAAAAAACTCTTTTATATACAGTCTTGTTATCTCTGGGTGCAAAGGACATTTCAAATTAGCAGCAGTGACTTATGCAGCTGTGTTAGCAGTTTGCAACACGGTGTCTCATTAATCAGGTGGAGGTTTAATAATGAGTTTATACAGTCATATCTTATTCTGGGAGATAAACTTCATAGCGCAGTGAGAGGGAGAGAGAAGAAAAAGGGGTTGGAGGGAGGGTTGAGAGGGCACGCTTCCCTCCCTGTCAGTGCATCCACACACACATTAAGGAGGATTTATGGAAGGTTGAGGGCGGCCGTAGATAAAAATCACTTGTTTGTTTGACCTCTTGTTCAACAGCAGAGGAAGGGTGTTGTTTGTGCGCACTCACCTATAACTCAGGAGACGTCAGGCATTTTCTTTAAAGGAGTGTTCTTTCCAGCTATTCCTCTGCCAACTATGTGTTTTAGCCTTCCTCTGGGAAAGCTCCGATGTGCATCTTTAACATGGAGCAGGCGGTCCAGCCTCAGCAGGTCTCTACAGCAGAGGTCGGCTCCCTTCATGGGGTCCGAGCTGAAACCGCTGTCTGTGAACAGATGTGACTCTCTCACCCTGATTGTTTGTCTTTCTCTATCTATTTATCCCTGTGTGTGTGTGTGTGTGTGTGTGTATGTGTGTGTGTGTGTGTGTGTGTGTGTGTGTGTGTGTGTGTGGACAGGTCAGGTAATGACAGCAGGGATAGCCGAAATACTGAACGGCTACTCTTTGAAGGCCGTGCTGAGACGGGTTCCAGGAGAGAAACACACCAGAGCTGCTGAGGACACGCACGACGACAGCTACCTTGGTAACACGCATGTACAAAGCAAACACGTGTGCATGACTGTGTTAAACTAAAAAATAATCATACCTTACCTTACACACATCAGTTTACACAGTGCGCTACACAGAGAGTTAATTTCATCCATGTGTTGTCCTGTGCCACTCATGTCTCTCTCTAGGTTACTCTGTGGCGGTGGGAGAGTTTACAGGAGACTCTGAACAAGGTGAGAAAGCCAACAATTCATTAACTTACCACATGCAGCACCAGATGAATCCCTCACTAACAACATGAGCAGGCATCCCGCAACACAGTCTCAACAGTCTGCATGGCTGGATGCCAGCTCCTAGCACCGCTGCGACGGGTGTTACTGGGTGAGCAAAGGAGCGGACAGCTGTGAGACGGTGTCTTGGTCTGAACTCCGAGCCAGTAATGAGAACTGTCTCTGTATGTCTGGTGCGCGACCCTGAGGGGACAGGACCTCAGGATCCACTGATAAAGGGATTTCCTCTCCTCCATTTTGACTGATTAGAATGATTAGTGGCAGACTCTGAAGAAGTCTCAGATCTAGAGTGGGTCCACAATCTCTTCTGGACTTGAAATATTAGGTGGAGAGAGAAGCAGGCACAACACGCAGTATCATTTTATTAAAGACGTGCAGGTGGGGGAAAGTGCCTTTGAGTTCATCTTTGTTGAACTTTTCAAGCAAAGGGCCAAATAACTAAAAAAGTTATGATTACTAGGAATGTACAAATCGTTTTTATTTGTCTTGCTTACACACTCTGGTGTTCTTGCCAGCGGTGAAGCGTTTTGATTCACATCCCTGTGCGAGCTTCAGGTGCTGCTGACGTTCATTCCCATGCCATCACTTTGACAGTAGATGAAATACACAAACGATTTCAGCAGAAAAACTCAGCTCTTCAATTACATAAAATATGTGTCCGACCACAGTCATGATACACCATTTTCTAAACCATTTTTTTATTGCTTTGTCTTCAAACAAAAGCGTGAGACCCTGCCCCCCCCCAGCGCCACTTCAGCTTCCCAATCATAATTTCCTGTCTATCAGAACCTCTTTGCTAATCACCATTTAGTGGGATCTTGACGGGACGACCTTGCGTTTACATACCCCCATACCAACCCCGCAAAGGCCCTGAACCCCCTCCGGCACAACACATGTCAGAGAGTCTTAAAGTAAGCCTTAAGAGGTTACACATGCCTGTTGATGTGTTTTGTGTTGTGGTATGAAGCTTGTTGTGGTCTTGTTCCCCCAAAACCTTCTTCAGACTCTAGAGCTGGTCGTAACTGAGAGTTCTGAGTGAGGATGAAGCTGGTTTATAGGCTCGTGGTTGAGCGTTTTGGGTAGAGCTGGAGGGCAGGAAGGGGGAACTGTGTCTTCACTCTCTGGGTGGGTCCTTCAGATCGTCCCTATTAGCTCACGCACCGCACTCATCAATCAATACACAAGCAGAGCCTAAGCACCCGATCACTCAGTGTGTTCTCAGCGACACTTGGCCCTTCTGACAGGGTGGGCTGGGAAAGGGGATTTTAGGGTTTAGGCCTTTGAGACAAACCTCTGTCGAGGACTTTCTTTGTCTGTAAGTGTTTCTCGCACACGCTAATTCAAGTCTGTCTTTGTTTTCATGTTTCCCAGAGCTGATAGCCGGAGTCCCACGAGGAGCACAGAACTTCGGATATGTGAGTCAAATTCAAATCATATCAAGTCAAATGTGAGGCAAATTTGACAAAAGACACAAAGGATAGATGGATTTCTGAGAAAAGACATTTGTTTTGAATATTCAGCAGCAGCATTGTTACAGAAAACCTGAATCAAAGCATAATGAATGCAGATGTCTCGTCACATGGATCAAATGGTCACAGATGGTTTGATGAGTAGGAAAATGACATGAGTCATATGTTATGGTCTTCGCAGTCACCAGATCTAAGCCCAGTCAAACACCTTTGGGAGATTTTGGACTGACATGTTCAACAGCGCCTTTCCACCACCACCATCAAAACACCAAATTAGGGAATATTTTTTGGAAGGATCCAGGCATTTTTCCAGACACATGTAGAGTCTGTGCCAAGAACATTTGAAGCTGTCTTGGTGGCTTATGGTTAAAGTCAGTGTTGTTTTATTTCCTTTACTTTGCCACAGCATCATCTGAATACTATATGTAAACCTGACATTTATTGTCAAGATGTATGAAAGTCTATGCTGTCTGTGATAAGAAGTGCAGCAGGCAACACACACACACACACACACACACTCACAATATTGTCTTCTGGACTCGTGTGTACACATGAATATATGTATGTACAGAGCAACAACAAATACTGTATGTGCATCTGCAGAACTGTGGTGTGTATGGGAACTTGTCCCCAGGGCTGACTGTGTCAATCCTCCCTAATGACACACGGCTTCCGCTGCATGTGGAGGGCGGTGACCCCACCTAACCCCACTAACCCTTCTCCACACACACCCGACCTCTAACCTTAACCTGCAGTGCAACAGCAAGTCTCATCACACTGCACACACACACACACACACACACACACACACACACACACACACACTGCAGCACTTTATGTCTGGACATTGTAGTTGGTGCGAGAATGCCTCTTCCTGTACAGACAGTGAGTGTCATAGAGGACGCAGGTTGTAGCTCACAGTAGGAGGAGGGTTACGAAGGTGCAGGTAGGTCATGTTAGAGGCCTGGCACCGTCAACCCTGATCAGGTTTCTTCTGTGACCAACTCAGAGCGCACACATTCAATATTTGTGTTTACACATCCTCATCTGTCTGTGTTCGTAAGTCTATCCCCGTTTAGTATGTCTTTGAGACATCTGTGATTGGGTCAACGTGTGTCCTCCTGCCTTTGTGTGTGCGCGTGTGTGCATGTGTGCGTACGTGTAGCCCCCCGGCCGTCTCCATGTGGTTGTTATTTTAGGTCTTATGAAGGAATTCTCAGCCTCCCCCCTCCATCGCTCCCCACGACCGGGGTTAGGATGGGGGGAAGGAGAGAAAGATGAGGGGGGAAATGGTGAAGGCATACAGAGGATGATGGTTGGGGGAGGGCAGGGAAAAGAAAGGGGTTTCAGTAGAATAAAAGCCTTTTTTATGCGGTTTCTGCCTTTTTTTGCTGCATTCTTCATGTGCCTGTTTGTCAGACTGCTTGGCCATGTTTGCTCCTGAAGTGCTGCGAGGACAAAGTCTGGTGCTTTATTAGTCATAGTGCATTGTGTCTGACAGTCTCTCTGCTTGTTTTAGGTGGCTATGATCAACTCCACCAATCTGACCTTCATCCAGAACTTTACAGGGGAACAGGTAGGAACACATCCCAGTGCCAGTCTGCCATATTGCAAAGCTGAAAATAGCTTCTTTTTTTTTTTTTTTGCATTTTCAGAGTAATTCAATTTGTATTGGGATGGGTGAAAATGAATGAAGAAATGAATATCAACAGCCATATTGGGTTTATGTTCAAAAATACTCTGCCCTTGTCTGTCCCTCAGATGGCCTCCTATTTTGGCTACTCCGTGGCCGTCACTGATCTGAATGGAGATGGGTATGTAGAAATTTTTTTTGTCCCTCTAGACACATACACTCACTCCATCCCTTCCTCTCTCTGAGCATTGAAACTTACATCCCCAGGACTGACGACGTGTTGGTCGGTGCCCCCCTCTACATGGAGAGAGAGATGGAGAGCAAACCCAAAGAGGTGGGGAGGGTGTACCTGTACCTGCAGATGGCCCCGCTCACATTCTCCAGCCCTGTCGCGCTCACTGGCACACACACCTTCGGCCGCTTCGGCACAGCTATAGCACCCTTGGGAGACATCAACCAGGATGGATACAATGGTACGCTCAGAGCATGAAAAACAGAAAAGAGGGTAGAAGAAAGGGAAAAACGAGATGCAAAGGAAATTGATCCAGATGAAACTCATCTGAAAAACAAATATATGCAAGGCAAAAGAGAACAAAGAAAAGAGAGATGAGAACATTTAACTCAATCCTTCTATATATTTTTTGAGCCAGTGCATGAACCTCTTTCACTTGTACTTGTCTGCCCATGTGGGACTGGTGTTTTCAGGTAAAGCCAGATGACGGACAAATCTTTTTCTGTGTTTCCTGCATCTCTTGCACTGTTTTGTCTCTGAATGAGGAAATCCCATTAGATGCTGCTGCTTGAGAAGACCTAAAGCTCTTCAGCCAATCAGGAAGTGCAGCGATGAAAGGTTGTCTGTGTGAACTTGTTTCCTTCTGTGATGATAAGGGTTAAGGCTGTGTGTGTGTGTGAGTGTGTGTGCATGTGTGTATGTTTGAGTTATTTTTAACCCGCCAGATGTGCACTGAGATAAAATCATCTGGGAGTTTCTTTCCTGCAGCCCAGAGTCCATTCCTCTTCGATGTGTTTGTTTTATCTTCACATTGATTAGACAAAGACACACACACACGCACACTTACACACTCACACACACACACAAACCACGCAGCCTGCTGCCCAAATGCTTCTTGAAGCTGAGGCCCACTGCCTTAAAAAATGAATGAGCTGACACACATGTGGCCCTCGTCAATCCCACTGATTTGCGTTTTATTTATTCATGGACTGTGTGTGTTAATGTGTGTCCCGCCTCTTTAAACCCTTTAACCATGAGATCAATAACCAGTGGGTCAATACTGAAGCTTTCTCTGAGCAGAAGCATAAATCACATCAGGCTGTCTTGTCAGGAAGTGACGGTCTCTGATGGGTGGCGATGTGGCCAGAGAGGAGATGGAGCCAGCTGCAGTGGCTTGCACAGAGTCGTCCATGTCTGTGCATGATTTCATTATTTTAAGCATTACGCCATAGACTCACCACGGAAACATCACGATCCGAGTTTTCAGCAGCCTGTTCTTACTAATGTCGAACGTCTGTGTTCAAGTATACCTGTGCCCCCGTGTGATTATGTGTGCGTAATCACTGACAGATCCCGTCCCTGTCTGCAGAGTCCTCATCACTCCATTTGCGAAATTCTTCCCAAAAGCAGAACCATGCCCACTTCCTCTCATCTCATGACATTGTCAGCTGAAACCTTACAGTTTAGCTAATTTAATTTGCCATGTGGCTCGTCTTGTTTTTAATTTTTAACAACCGACGCTGAGTCTCTGTCACCATCACTCACAGACTGTTTCTGTCTGTGAGTAACAATCTCCTATAGTTTTGCTCTCAGCCATCACTGTGGGTGTTCCCCATTTCCCTGTGGATGTCTGCATTGTGTGGGATTCTGTTGAGCAATGCCCATGATTGACTTTCACATTATTTGAAGACTTTTTTTTTAAGTAAGATGTTTTTTGTAATTTTTTTTTTTACAGCGCTATTCAGTTCAGTACACATACCCACGCACAGACATACAGACTCGTCAGACACACATGCGCACACAAGCACATGTATACACTTGCATACACACATGGTTGCATTTATCCTCTCTACCCCGCAATCTGCTTCATGTGGAACTACTTGTTTAGGCTGACAGAGAGGGGGTCCGGAGACAAACAGGATGTCTAGAGGTGTTTGGACAGTTACAGTACTGAGGGATACTTTTATACAGGACAGTGCAATGTGCTGACATAAGGAGGTTAAAGAGTAAACACATAAAAAGTGTGGTATGGTAAAAGATTGTTGGCCTATGTCTTTTCATATCAGGGCAGGTGCTTGCAGTATGTTAAACTCTGTTGTCATGTATCTGTGTGTGTGTGTGTGTGTGTGTGTGTGTGTGTGTGTGTGTGTGTGTGTGTGTGTGTGTGTGTGTGTGCGCTCTGTTGTTCCCCAACTAAATGCCTGCATGTCAGAGGGGATTCCTAAAAGCCCTGAAAACATGCCTTCTCAATTATCTTCTTACTATGAGCAACATAAAAACAGCAATTTTGGCTGAGCTAGAAAACAATCTGCTGATTTTAATTGAGAGATTTCTTCAGTTGTGTTTTTGTTTGCGCTTTTCCAACTAGTTTGTCACATGGGAAGGGCTCATTTGGGAAAAAGTGATGTTGGGTACTTTGGTGCACCAATCAAGGCAATATTTAATCAGATGAGAATTATGTGGATGTTTTGCTTGTTTTGCCCAACCATTGTCATTTAAATCTGATCAAACCACACTCACGTAGTCCTGATGAGGCAGATTGGCTCGGTGACTTTTTGAGGATTTAAACTTTTTCAAACACTGACTTTGATTGTTGTATATTTATCCATGAATGCTATAGAGAAATACTTAAGATTTTCATGTGCTTTAAAGGTATAGTTCAACATTTTGAGAAGTAGATGTATTTACTTTCCTGCCAGCAATTAGATGAGAAGGTCAATATTGCCATTAAACATAAGAGTGGCCTCGATTTTCTCATCCAACTGTGAATAAGCATATCTTCTGAAATGTCTAATTATTCTTAACCAGCAAAATTTGCCTGCCCCCAAACCGCTTGTCACTTATAATAGAGTGATATTTAAGTGTTTTCCATGAAGAGCACAAGCAACCAAGAATTAGAGCAATGGCCTAAAAAGTCAGAAAAGACAGAAAGAGAAAGATAGAGAAGAGCCAAGACTAAGATGATTTAAAAGAACGGAAATTACAGAAAAGAGGTAAATGACTATGTTGTCATGGTCCCTCAGTGCAGGTAAACGAAAGTCAAGCTCCTTTCCTTCTACCTGTATGTTTTCCTCTGCTTCTGTCTCAGAGGGGCCTTTACCCTGCTGATGTTTAAACCATGCATTTGTGTGTGTGTGTGTGTGTGTGTGTGTGTGTGTGTGTGTGTGTGTCATCCCTTAGACGTGGCAGTGGGCTGTCCGTTCGGAGGTGAGGAGCGTGGTGGCCGAGTATTGATCTTTAACGGTAACAGAGACGTGTCCACTCAAGGCCTGACGTTGAGCCAGGAGCTGAGAGCGGCCTCGACCCGGAGCGGCAGCTTGCCTGGATATGGATTCACTTTGCGAGGAGGCCAAGACCTGGACAACAACCAGTATCCTGGTAAACACTCACACTCAACAAGTCAATATTTCTCTACTCAACTCCCCATGTTATACTCAAAATTCTTTCTCCGACTAACATTCTTTTGCTTCTCTACTTTCCTTCCAGCTCCTCTCATTACAGCCTCCCTCCTCTTCATTCTTGACCTCCACATTTCATGCTTCCCCCCCATGCACCCCTCCACTACCATCCCCATGTTCTCCTAGATTGCTTTCCTCCTCTTCTCTGGTAAAGTCATCAGTCAGAGGAAGGGGGTATAGGGATAAGTGCCAATGAACTGCTGCCGCATCCATTCTTTAGGGATTTACAGTGCTCAAGATGGAGAGAAAACATAAGATTGAGGGAAAGAAAGAGGTATAATAATACATTATCCGCATGTTCAGTCTGCCAGACGTTCAAGCCGCAGCTCGAATCTCTCCAACTGTGAGCAGACAAAGCAGTATTCAATCAAATTACATGCAAGCAGCTCCCTTCATTATGTGCCACCTACTTACTTTACCAGACACCTCCACCTTCTGACTTTACAAAGCATATTAGAAACCTCACTTCAATCATTCGAGGCCTGAAAAGGAGGGGGATTTCTACGTGAATGTGAAGCTGTTTATATACGTGCGTTTTTAGTCCAGAAACTAAAATCCATGTGAAGCAAAGCAGGTCTGTAAAACCACTGTTTTACTGCCTCATTTTCTCCCTAATTTAGAGCCACTCTACTCTCGGCATTACTCTGGCTTTGTGCTTCCACAGATTAGGCTGAAAAGGAGAATTTGTTTAGTTTTACCTTTTCTTTTCTTTGCCCCCGCTCCTTTTCCCCTCTTTCCTTCTCATTCGGCTATAATAACAGATTTCTTCATTCCACAAACAGGATATCAAGGGAAAGACACACACACGAGCACACACCAGTTCACATGTGCGGCTTGTGATCAGTTTCACTGGCGGCGAGTGTGTGTTGAGTGTGTGCCAGGCTCCAGGTCAAAGCGAGACCCTGCACAGACCCCACTGCAAATCAGAGATCCCGGATTAAAAACACTGTACAGTAAATACACACTGAGGGGTTACAGGTTAAAACTTAGGCTGGTGGAGGCCCTTTGGGAGGAGGAAGTGGAGTGGAAACTCATGGGTGGCAGAGGTTTCAGCCAACACACACACACACACTCACACACCATATAAACATGCGCACACACACAAACTCTGCAGCACTTGTGTCGTCTGTCATTAGAGAGCCGGCTGGCGGAAGTGAAACACACAGACACACACACACACACACACATAGAGTGTGTCGTTAGCACGGTAGTAAAGTCACACTGTTCAAAGGAGCCAGAGATGTTTGATCAGCATTATGAGAGGACTGCACAGGCGTCTGGGAAGCCTGCTAGAGCCACCATATGCTCCCATCAACGTTAAATGTCATTAGTTTACTGCAGGAGCACAGGGAGAAGGAAGGATGATGATTAAGCTCCACTTTTAGCTTTAATGGACTTTTCTCTTAAAGATTATGTCACATGTTTGTGTTTTCACTTGATGGCTTAAAGTGGGAAACTAAATTAAAAGTGGAAGAGACTAAATGAGATAAAGAAGGCAGAAAATGAAAAAAACACTTCAAGTCTAGTGAACAGAATTATAGTGAATTAAAGTTTGGGTTGAAGCCGATTCAATGATTCAGTGGACGCCAAGAAGCAGAGTGTGGCTTAGGCTAAAGGCTGGAGTTCAGCTGTGTGTCGGACGGGGGTCAGATTGCCCCAGGATGCATTTCAGGTTCAGCCGAAGGGTCGAAGGTCAGAAACTGACAATGAGTTACCTGTCAATCACGGTGATTTGCTGAGAGTTACAGACACAGAGACTCGCCAGGGTCGGCGATTTGGATGTGTGTGGTGGTGAGGGTCATTAGGTCGCTCATTAGGTTGGTAAGTAGGTGTAACATTAATTACTAGGCTCCATGTCTGCTTATAAATTTACTGAGCATCTTTATTTCCAGCCCAGCTCTGGACGTACTTGTAGCTAAAAATCTGCAGAGGTAGACAAAATTTGTACATTTTCTTGTCTTTGAGTGAGTTTCTTCTTCCTTTAGTTTAAACCCCAAATGTACCATTAAACAAAACATGCCATATTACTCAAGCCAGAGAAAATCCTCCTAATCTGGAACAGCCAATTCTCTTTGTCTGCTTTGTGAAAAATGTACTTTTCAGCACAAAAAGGTAGTGTTAGTATAGAATTGACTAAATGTATTGTAGCTGGCCAGATAGTGAAAAGCCGTAAATTCTCACACATGCATCCAAGAATTAAGAAATCCTCCACTTCTCTCTCAAAAACCGCCTCCTTTTCCTCTGAGTGCCATTGACCTTTGGCATTTCATCATGGAGGCCAGTTCCCTGCAGCCAAACAGGCAGTCAGAGCAGGCAGCCAGTGACAGCTTGACAGTCTGTCTAAACTCTGGATGGAGGTTGTGTTTTCACAGCCCAGGACAGACACCATCAGCTCAAGCAGCTCAGTTACTGAGACTATACCTGCACCAAGACCTGCCATCAATGAGCGGAGTGTATGCACTGGTGTGGCAGCCCATTTGTTTGCGGGTAGGGTTCGGTCTGTCTCTATACACATGCACACGCACACACTAACCTCAAATCAACAGTGGCAGGCAAGCTTTCCTGTGTGTAAGGAAATGGGATTGACATGAAAAGGAAAGTAGGCCGTTATTTGATTTAGCCCTCGGTGCAGCCATGCGCGCACTCACACTCTCACACACACTTAACCCCGGAGGTGCCCGATCCCCAAATCAGTCTCATGTCGTGTAGTGGCTTTGAGAGCAAATAAAGGAGGGTAAGGAGTGTAGACAACGTGTGCATTGAAAGTACACATCTACAGCAGGCGTGGAGTTGGATTTCGGAATGGACGGAGGAATCTGGACTGGGAGCGAGGCGATCCCTCCCTCTCCCTCTGCTGAAAACACACCTTGCTTCTGATGGCTTTCACAGATTGCACTTTAAGGGCCAAGTGCGCTATCCTCTGCCCTCCTTTTCTTTCTATCACTCCCCACCTTCCTCCTCCTGCTCCTGCGCTCTTTCCCCCATTTTCCGTACCTCTCCAACTGCCCCACAAAACCCACATCTTGAGGTCCTTTTCCCAATGCATGCTTTTCGATACAGAAAACACAGACACACAGACACACACGCACACACACACACACACACACACACACACACACACACACACACACATAGCGACATAGCACACCCCAGGGGAAGAGGGACAGGGCCTAAATGTTTAATGTTGTGGTTTCAGGGGGACTCAGTGACTGCAGCCAAAGGCAGAAACAGATGTGCCTCTCTCAGATTCAATTAGTCAATTTCTTCTTAAATACACAGGAGAGGAAAGACACAGCAAATGACAAGCAAAGTCTACAAGAGTACACACTTCCACCAGCTTAGTCCAGTAATACCTGCAGCAGGTTACAAGCGATTTCCACTCATAGTTGTTGCTAAGACAATTAGTTTCTATAAGTTATATAAGAGACAATTAATTGACCAAGATTTTGATAATCAAGTCAAAGTGGCAAACATTCAACGGCTCCCGCTTCACAAAAGCAGCTTTTAAAGTCTGGGAAATTAGCATTCTTCACTACTCTATCATTTGAGGCCAAGCAATTAATCAATTAATTGTAAAAAATAAAAATAAGCAATTGGTAATAAAGACACTCATTAGCTGCAACCACAGTTGAGCAGCATGAAGTTATTCTGTCTTTCTCAGGATCACACAACCTATTTCTGCTGCATCTGGCACCGATGGCTTGTATCCATTAAGTGCCTCTCTTCAGTTTCACATTGTTTTAATCAGTACTTGTCTATGTGTGTTTGTGTGTGTGTGTGTGTGTGTGTGTGTGTGTGTGTGTGTGTGTGTGTGCAGATTTCATTGGTATGTGTCCCCTGACCACAGCCATTAAATAAGGGCTCTATTTTAAACTCCGAGAGCCAATTAAAAGTGCGCGTTCGTCACAAAACCCATGAAAACAAATAAAAATCTAATATAGATGGGATCTGTTGCTGCTTACAATTAGGATCTGTTTCTATGGAGGCTGTTGGGAAATGTTGTTTAGCGAAATGTGATTGGAGCGATGGGAACTTTCTAATGGCACTGGAATGCAGCGTTTGGTCTTGTCTGCATTGCAACACACAGGCAAACACAGACATGTGAGCGCACATGCACGTGCACGAGGAACTCACAAACACACGCATTAGCGCATGTTGTGTTTATGAATTTAGTCTGAACTGGGTCATGTGTGAAAGGATAAGAAAGAAAAAGCATGGTGATATCAGAAAGTCTACACGATGTCATAGTGTGTGTGTGTGTGTGTGTGCGTGTGTGTGTCTGTGTGTATTAAATGTGAGAAGTCTGTGTTTGATGAAGATTGCTGGAGACCTTGAAATCAGTCCCATCTGTGGCATTCTTTGAAGCCCCTCTGTTTCCCCTCTCTCTCTCTCTCTCTCTCTCTCTCTCTCTCTCTCTCTCTCTCTCTCTGCAGATCTGATCGTGGGGGCGTTTGGCTCAGGCGAGGTGTCAGTGTACAGGTAAGAAAGCACAAGGCGCTCTGTATCCTGAAATGCTTTTTCTCTATTTCTCTGTATTTCTAATCTCAGATTGTGTCATACATGTGCGTCTGTGTGTGTGTGTGTGTGTGTAGGTCTCAAGCTGTAGTGTCTGTGGAAGCTGAAATGATCTTGACTCCCAGAATCCTGAACCCTGATGACCGACAGTGTCATCTGCCTCAAACAGATATCATGGCTACATGGTAAGAAGTGCTAGACAGTCTTTTGTCCCAAAGTCATTTTACATATCCACATGTTACACTGCTCTATAAATACCAGGCATTTCCACTGAATGGTTTTATATACTCTCCTTGGGTTGGCTCCTCCTTACCTGTGTGCATATGCATCTATAGAAATCAAAACCAATATGGCCTCTGTTTCTGCACGGAAAAAAGTGTTCTTCCCTTAGTTTAAATTCAAAAACCTTCATGTATCTTAACTGAATATTGTCTAGACCGTTGAGAGTGTTGCCTCAGTCTGTTGACACAAATTGTTTTTGATATTTATTGCTGTTCTCTTAACCGCAATTCCCATGAAAAATAAATTTTAATCTCAACGAGACATGGTTACATAAGGACAATGTTTAAAAACAAATGCTAGCAAATAAAAAGTTATTGTACAAGAAATGCTGACAAATGCAGACTTTGGAGCACCGCTAACAATTAAACAAGAAAAATTGTTTTTCCAAAGAATTTATACTAGATTTTTTTTTGTTTTCTGAATTGGTCCAAGGGCTCTTTACCACGATTTGATGTAATTTTTTCCAGCTGTGTGTCGCTCATCCACTTCCGTTGGGCTTTGCATTGTGGGGCAATAGTGTCCATCGACAACGCCCTCGAAGTGAAGCTAAACACAAAAAGTGAAATTTATATATGCTTCAGTTTTACAGTGTTAACACTCCAGATACCTTTATAGTACTTTTGTCATTTGTAGTTCAGAATTTGGAGACAGACCATGTGTATGCACAGGTAAATTAAAGGGATCAAAGACTTAAACAAACATGAGACTAATGAGGCCCAGTGAGGCCTGGGGCTGTACCAGAAATCTCACTGCTTATACTGTATCATAAAGTGGTATGCAGTACAAAGTATACACGCTCATAAATCACAAACTCGCTGACAGACGTGACAAATATTTCACCCCTGCGCTCGAGATGTCTGCCATCAGCCACGGTCTGTTTGTCTGTGTGTCTAATGCAATAATTTAGAAGCGCACTGAAAACGCATACATACCTGAAAAGTCAGATTTATGGGACGCGACTGCAATTAATTTGATGCTGCATGATTCTGTTGTGATTATGTTATTGTTCTTGTGGGTAGCAGGCTGCCTTTGAACAGTCTTGGGGTGAGTTCAGTCAAGGGGAACTAAAGGGGGGGGGGGGGGGCGCTAAAGGCTCCTGCTGTTTCGCCACAGTCTATTGTTGGTCTTAACTTATTGGGGCTGGAACCGCTGCAGGACTATTTGGACGGGAGAAGTGCGCTCGGCTACTTGCCATCATGGTGTCTGCGGGCGCATAGTGGTGTGTGAGTGTTGGCAGCGAGTGAAAAGGGAACAGGGTTCGGGTCGGATTGACAGAAAGCACTAAACTGTGGAATTCTATCAAAACAAGACTCAGCTTATTTAAATAAACCGCCATAAAGTTTTGGTCGGAGGTATGGAATCAGATAGGACGCACACACACACACATGCAGGAAGTCAAACAGCAGCTCGTGGAGTTAAAGGATGTCTGAGGCTCTTGAGTGTCATAAGGGGGGAGATTTTTGGACATTGCAGTCAGTTCCCTGCAGTGAGAGCTGGACAGAGGCATGATGGGTGGTAGCCACGCTTCGTGCCTCTCATATATTGACATTACATTTGAGTCATGGGGTTAAGCATCTGATTTTGAAAAAATTATTTTTGTGAAGCCTGACCAAGATTCTGACGATATTTCCAGAATCCTCAAAGACTCTACTGTTTTTTTTTCGGTTTCTCATTTCAAAGGCACTATGAATGAGATCTTGAATGTTAATTTAGCAACAAACAAGTATTTATTATGTTAGTTTGTTTAGTGGAGTAATGGCATCCTGAGCAGAGTCACACTCCCTCGATGTGAGCTTCTCTGTTCCTCCTCTTCTCTGTTTCCAGCCTTATGGGCATGTGCGTCAGGTTTCAAATTTGTTTGATTAGGAAATGCAGTCGCAACTTGAAAAAAATGGGTTAAATATCCTTTTTTTATTGTGCAGTGGACAGAGAGTGAACAGAGAATTATCACTTGACAAAACACAAAAAGTTTCCTCTCACTTCTTTTATAGCTGTTTCCCACAGCAGAATACATCTGCTGCTGTGAGAAAATCTATAGAAAGCAACATTTAGCAGCGAAAGAGCAGGAGCTTTTTGACAGGAGGTGGAGGAGACCAAAACAAGAGCTGAAAGGAGCATGAACATTAAACTCATATTCATCAGGTGAATGGGAGCACAACTCCAAATCATTGCTACTTTAAATAGGCAACAGTTTGATTTATTGCAGGTTAAGTTTGATTTATTGTGTTTTTTCAAAGGTTGCTGGTACATTAGTTTTTAGCAATGCTGAGCTCAAATGTAATGGTGATACATGAGCAGCACAAACTGAGGCTGGATGGGAGGATGAAGGAGTGGTGGAAAAGGAGGGACAGCTACTTAATGACCAGTCTTAAATTGAACATTCTTACTCATTAAGCAGACCCAGGCTCATGGGGGAGGGGGTTTATGTGTGCATGTGTGCAGGGAGGGTGGTGGAGAACAGATGCATTTTGGGGAAAATTACATACAGTAATGACAAACCAAGGGCCAGAGCTGTTGTCGGTAAAATGGGGGTCATTTCCGCGCTACATACACTTAAGTTTGACACACAGTGCTTATTAGAGTCACACTTGAGCACACCCACCCAACAACACACACACGCTTAAATGTAACACGTATTAAACGTGCATGAAAGCACCTGGAGAGGTCAAAAAAGACTTGGGGGAGCAATTTTAAAAATAGAAACCTGCATTTTATTCCACATAAACTCACATCTGTAACACACACATTTAGGAGGCAGGGGAAACTAGCTCATCGCCAGTGTGTCATCTAATGGGGGTCCTAATTATTAACAAACACACAAGCATCCACAACATCTGGATGTTCAGGTCTGTGAACCGAAAACAAACAAACAGTAATCACATGAAGTCATTTACCTCGTGCCTCATGTTGTAGAGTGTAGAATCAGGAGCGTTACGTCTGTAAGCTCCCTCAGATTAGTGGATATTAACGGTGCAGAGCTCCCTGTGTGGGAGTCCCTTTCCTGCTCTTGATCAAAGGACTGATAACACACACACACACATTCATAGACACATAAATAGAGGAAATGCAGAAATGTTTTCCAGTCTCCCATGTCTGTGCGTCTAATTGAGGGGCTCACCGGGCCCTTGGTGGTATTTCCCACTGCCCCCTGGAGTACAGGTTGGAACAAGTGTCTCCCTTATGGGCAATTTATTTAGTTATTCTTATGGTTTGGGTTTTAAGACTTTGGCTTGCGTACAAATATGAAGAGTGTGGTTGAAACGTCTGCAATGAATAAATGAATAATATCAGTGGAGCTTAGTGTGCGGTCATGATTCCTTTCAAATAAGTCACTGGTACAAGCAGCACCTAATTTTTGATGTGCATTCACCACACAGCTCGTGTTGAATTATGTATTTAAATATGACCAGGCTGCAACAAAAAGTCTGAAAATAAATAATACCAAACAAACAACTTATATAATCACATTTCCATACTCCTTCTTGCCTTCATTTACAAACTTCTGAGACAAAGTTGCCTGATTATAAAACATCCAAATTAAGTCATTTTTCTTTAATACTATTCCAAATTTCGACCATCTGTACAACAGAATATTTCATTATCAAGCCATGTGATGAAAAACTGACTTAATCTTAGTGAGAGCAGCCGCCCTTAAAGTTGCATCCTGTGGGATTTTTCTGCAGACTCATTATTGAAAAAGAACGTCATTGTATTATTTTGGACACTGATTCATTATCCCAGTCTTCTCACTCTTTCTTCTCTACCTCTTTATCTCCTCCTGCAGTCTGAAGGTGGACGTGTGTGCAGCAGTGAGCGGAGTGGGGATCCCCAGCTCAGTAGGTAAGCATCTGTGCACAATGTGGTGGAATGAGAGAAGGAGGCAAAAGGGGAAAGCACAGAGGGTGGGACGGTAGTCAGAGCCAGCACCGTGACACAGAAGGGAGGGTGGAAACATGAATGAGATACACAGATGCAGACAGTGGAGGTGTCAAATACATTGTTTCCACTGGATGATGATGCTCTATAGAGTAAAACACCGCCAAATGCCTCCATAACTAATGGAAAGACAGACACATTAAGGATTTGGACCATGTGGATTCAACATTAAAGGAGTGTCTGATTGACCTTGCTCTCTCTCATTGTCACTTCTCCATCCGTCTCCACCTCTGCATCACTACCTTCTGTCCAGACCTGAGAGCAGAGCTGCAGCTGGATTGGTTGAAAGGCACCAGAGGCGGAGTTAAGAGAGTTCTGTTCCTGGACAACCAGTATCCTCAGCGCACAGAGATCCTCACACTGGGTCACAGCCGCCCACGTGGATGTCTGAGCTTCACCATCTACCTGAAAGTGAGCAGATCAGACACATGAACACGGGTTTATGAGCTTTGTGTTATGTTGTTTATCTTACAGAGAAATCACCTTTCCAATTGTTCATTTTACTATTTAAACTGTTTCTCTCTCAGGAGGACGATGAGTTCAGGGACAAACTGACTCCTATCTCGCTAGCTCTGAACTACAGCTTGGCTCCACCTTCTCATGGCCAAACCCTCCCACCTGTCCTCAACCATTACAGCAGCACCTTCCTTCAAGAGCAAGTGAGTATATATATACTGTATAGTGTATATTGTACATATTGTGTATACTATGGTGTTTTTCCTTATTTGAATCAAGGGTCTACGAATATAAGGTCATATTTGTGATGTATATTGGGTTAAATGTTGCCTGACATTACATTTCACCCTTCTTTGATGAATATGTTTACCTTAGAAACAGAAAGGCTTTATTACAAATTTTTCAAAAATCATCTGCTTTTCCTGTTTATATCAAGCTTAATTTTGCCTTTTGACAGGACAGATCTGATGGACATGGTTGGCAAACTCAGACCTTCATTCCAAGCAAACTTTACCAGTCAAACTGTTCTAATCCAAAGCTTAACAATGATAAAATCAGTCCCACAGTAGAAGTACTGAAGGAAAGCTTTGCTGCACACCAAAAACTCTCGACTTAATTATTATTGATTAATTGTTTATTTGCCAGGCCACCCTGATGAAGAATATGTGAAACACATTGCTTGCTCCTCCGCTTGCAAAAAGTGTTCAAATAAATACCAAGTTTTATGTTTTACCAAAGTTTTTGATGTGAAGCATTTCTTCATTTTATTTCCTGTACTGAACTGTGTTTTTGTACGCTCAGGCATAATGCAAGATCATTTTACCTCCCTGAATAAGTTTTCGCTTTGATCGAGTATTTGCTTTATTCTTACTCATATTTCCCGTTAGCTTGCCAGACTGCACTTTCTGTTGAGACTGGACATTGTAGGTCTTAATTGCGACACATGACACCCACAGATGCAGATGCAGTTCGAGTAACCATTGCAAGAGAGAAAGAGAACATTTTTATTACAAAATTACATTTTAAAGAAACTGAACCGGACCTCAGCCCAAAGCTGGACTCAATAAAACCCAACCCAGAGCTCATTCTGCTGCCCAGGACCTGGATAGCTGAACTCTAGAGTGCATGTTATGTGTCTGTATCTATACAGCACCTGCATCCTGGTGTGTTCCAGTTACATTCATTTCTATTTTTGCTCTCATGATGATGTCATGACCCCCCCGCACCTCTCTTTCTCTCAGGCCTACATTCTCCTGGACTGTGGTGATGACAATATTTGTATCCCCGACCTCCAGCTTTCTGCCAGCATGTAAGACTGTCATGGACACGCCCTCTGACCTCAACCTGTAAACACTCAACACTTCACATGGCCAAACACAGACACACACACACACACACAGAGCTAAACCAAAGAAAGTATGTCTGTTATTCCTCACGCAATGAGCAAAGTTTACACTGAAGTTGCTCACATTATGCTTCCATTTACCATGTGGTGTGTGAGGGTGTGTTTGTGTGTGTATGTGTGTGTGTGTATGTGTATGTGTGTGTGAGGGTGTGTATGTGTGTGTGAGGGTGTGTGTGTGTGTGTGTGTGTGTGTGTGTGTGTGTGTGTGTGTGTGTGTGTGTGTGCATGTGTATGTGAATTAGCCGCCTCTCTATAGTGTTTCCAGCTGTATGATATCTCCATGGCAGCGTTATACAAACATCCTGTCACCCTCTATTGGCTGACACTCTCACACACACACACACACACACACATACACGCACACATTGTTGGCGTTATTGTTGAGGTTTTGCATTCCACAGAGCAGAGTGTATTTCACATGAACCAATCTTAAAAATTATAATGAAGAATTGGAGATTCTTGTCCATAAGTGTTGCAAAGTGTTTAATTTCCTGTGTCCTATACATGACTGAGATGATTTCTTTTCTCTGGACACACACACACACACACACAGGGACCGCTCAGAACTGGTGATTGGAAATGACAATCTGGTCATGTTGACCATCACTGCGGTGAACCGAGGAGAGGGAGCCTATGAGACGGAGCTCTACACAGTGATACCACCAGAGGCTGACTATATTGGAGTGGCGCGCAGGGTGGAGGTAAATAAACGCACACTGCACACACATTTGTCTGAAATCTGTTTGATGTCAAAGATCAGTAGGATGGAGACTAAAAATAGATATATAGGACTGAGGCAGTTGTCTCATCGTGATTGAAGCACGTGGCAAGTGATCATAAGAAATGAGGAAGGGAGCTATTTGGAGCTGCAGTTACAGTGCGACATCACATCCTGTTGTGTCTTTGCGGTGTTTGTTTGGAGTGATTAAAGCGAGCCTATCAGCAGGGTATGCTTTACTGGCAACAGCCCAAAAGCCCCTATTATGATTTACAAGCTGCATTAGTGACCACGGAAATGGATAGGGTCAACTGCTGTGTGTGTGTGAAGGTGTGTGAGTGTGTGTGTGTGTGTGTGTGTTTGCATGCGTGTGTGCGCTAATGAGTGTGTAATGGGGCTGCTTGATTGATGAGGTTGTTACTGTCAGAGCATTCATCACTCCTCCTCTCCGGCCTTCCCTCTTCCCTCCCTCCTTCTCTTTCTCACTCCCTCACTCCCTTTCCCCTTTGATGGTGTTATACTTCCCTCCCTTGGTCTTTTCTTTCGCCTCTTGACTCTCAATGCTGCACATTTGTCACTTTCATCCACTTTTGCCTCATCATCTCACACACTGTACTTTCTCTCTCTCTTCTTCTCTCCAGTCCCTGTCTCAGCTAAACTGCGAGTACAAGATGGTCAATGACTCCAGGATGGTGGTGTGTGACCTCGGGAACCCAATGGTGGCTGGGACGGAGGTGAGTTAGTATACACACAAAAGCACACACACACTTTGCTCTAAAACATCCCTTTCAAACGTCCACGCTGAGACTGTTCTTCCTCAGGTTTAATTCACACTGATTGATGGTTTCCAATGATTGCTAATCATCACCTTGACCCTCATTCCGCACACTTTGACTCCCCTGACTATGGTTCACACTCTGCCTGTGTGAATGTGTGGGCAGATGTGTGTGTGCAGAGCGTAATAATCCGTTTAGCTCTTGGATGGCTGACACATGCAGGAAGCCAAGGCTTTGTAAAATAAAGAGCAGTCCCTTCCTACATGAAACTCTACCACGCTGGCGTACATATGTGCGCCACAAAGCATGTCACATGTGTTTCAGTGCGTGTATGTGATCGAGTGTGTTTGTTACTGTGAAAGTCGGGTTTGTCTAAAGGTGCCAAGGCCGGCAAAGAGCTGCATGTGAGCTGTGGAGGTGACATATGAACTGATAAATCAATTATGTGGTCGTATTTCACTGTTGGGGGAGGAGAGCAAAACAAGGCCTGTGTATGTGCCCCTGTGTGTGTGTGTGTGCTAATGCACCAATTTGTGATTTAGACCTTGGGAGTGAGGACATCTTGGCCAGTCCTCACTTTCAGACAGACCTTCAAAGGGCTGTTTGATGGTGCAGACTTGGTTTTAAGGGTTAGGTTGGAATTAGGTTTAGTTTAGGGTCAGGGTAAAAGTTGGGGTTAGCCATTTAGTTGTGATGGTTAAGGTTAGAGTAAGGGGCTGGGGAATGCATTATGTCAGTGAGGGTCCTCACAAGCATAGAAGTACATACATATGTGTGTGTGTGTGCACGGGCTCCGTCCAGATGTTTCTCATATTGAACTCTCCCCTTGCCCCCATTGGACGCTCAGGAATCCACGAGTTTATGCAGAACATACCTCCACACGCTCCATACAGACTCCGGTTATATTGTGCAACCAAGTCGTTCTCATCACTGGAGTTCATTTCTTGTACCACATGACACAGCTGTAGTGCCTCACTGAGCATCAGTGTAGGAGGAACATGTCTGTAGGAGAGTTGGTTTTGGCTTCATTGTATGTGTCTGTCTGCATCTCTTTCAGCTCTTTTTTTCCTTCATTTTACTTCAAAGAACTTTGGTGGCATCAGGAGTTCAGTATGTTTTGCCAAATCTTTTGTTACAATGAATAATGAATGATAACATGAAGGTAGGGCTGGGCAATAATATAAATAATCATCTATAGACCTTTAGTGGAATTCTGTTGTGATCATTTGATCATGTTGTGTTTCTTTTTCCAAAATTTCTGATTCCAAGCAGAGTATAACTGAAAAACCACAAAATGACTTGTTTACGATTTTGCTTTATGAGGTAGACAGTTATACAAGCCTGATTCCAAACAAGTTGGGACGCTGTATAAACATGGATAAAACAGAATGTGATTTTTTTTGGAAAACATTTTTCACATATACTCAATTGAAAACAGCACAATGACAATATATTTAATGTTCATTGTTTTTTTTTAATATCTGCTTGTTCTGAATTTGATGGCAGCAACATGTTTCAAACTCAAAAGACTGTGAAAGTTGTGGACTGATCCAAAAACACCTGTTTGAATCATTCCACAGGTAATCAGGTTCATTGGTAACAGGTGATAGTATCATGATTGGGTATGAAATGTTCATCCTGGAAAGACTCAGTCGTTCACAAGCAAGGATGGAGAGAGGTTCACTTTGTCAAACACATGATTGGATAAAGGAACAGAGCTTGGTTGCAAATGATTGCATTCTGTTTTTATTCACTTCTTACACAGCATCCTAATGGCTTTTAGGACTCAGAGTTGAACACACATCTCATGCAGGTGCAGGGCTTCTGGAAACCAGCTGAGAGCAACACACTGACTCAAAACCACAAATTTATTCAAATGCTTAATAACTGTTTGATCTCTTTTAAGCCAAATCACTAGTTTTAATTTGGTCTTGTAAAAAAAAATTATTCTTGTCAATATTGTTATTCCAGCCAGATCCCACAGCCCCACATTCAAGTATTCTGAGTATCAAACAACCTCTGAAAGCTTTATCCTTGTTTGGTGGCTGTTAAAAGTTTGTAGTTTCATCCCTCTTTAAACATAACAGCAGCGGTTAGTTGACTTCGTATTTGTTCCAATGGAGAGCAATGGTGACAACTTTGTATGGCTGACAAAAAGTGTTATAATTCTTTCAGAAAACTTCTCCAACCACAGTTTAAGCCTAAACCACTTCTCTCAGCATTGTTCCAAAGAATCATTGTTTTGCCAGAATGTGGCTAAATGCGCTTCTTGTGGCAAAGCTCTGTAGTTTCTAGGAGGGCAGTAACCCAACACAGAAGCGGTGTATTTAGCCATACTGTGGCAAAGTGATGATTATTTGGAACACACTGAGCATACAGACGGACAGCGGAGAACCAGCCAACATCCAGCCCGAGAGCGCTTTGAGAAAGTGGATGTTGTGTCGATTTTTCTCCACCGTGAAAATGTATAATCCATTGTAACCAACCTAAATTCAAGCTGACCACAGCTGCCGGTCTCCCTCAAGGCCCGAACTGCAAACCTTTAACAGCCACCTTTCAAGCCAGGGTGTGATGCTCTGAAGACAGATTTTAAGAGGAACATTTGACCTCGTCAGACTTTTGTTGGGCTCCTCCTCCTCCATCTGCGGCAAGGAGTATCATAGCTGACGGTGACGTCTTCTCCCTGAACGAGTCCAACTGTCATCACTCGGTGTCCCTGTCTTTAGATCTTCCCCGCCTGGCTCATCTCCTCCGCTCCCTCTCTGATGTGCAACATAAAAACGGCCTGACTTTGTAGTTGTCGCGCCCCACCCTCGCCCCCCCCGCAGGCCTGCCTCGTGAAGCGCTAGTGCGAGTCTGCTTGCTGTCATTTCCCTCTCTGCGCCATGCATTTGACCTGTTGTTCAGCAGAGTCACACACACACGTGCGCACACGCTGTCATACAGTGACGAGCACACACGCACACACACTCGTCGTACAGACGATGACAAACAAAATCCTCCACGTGTTTTGAGTTAGCCTGGAGCAAAGGGGATTTAAACTGGGGAGAGACAAGAGCCTTAACTGTAGCTTTTAAGTGTGTGTCTGTGTGTGTAGTCTGGATTTCCTCTGATTTCAGATTTCAGCTGTTGTCAACACACACACACAGACCAGATCTTATGACTATGTAAGAACAGAAGAGGTCGTAGTTAACAGGGATTTCACTGTCTATAACTGGACACTTTAAACATCATGTGGCCTTTGATATACAGATGCATCTTATTTATGTCTTTCTTTTCTCTCTGTCATCTTTTTTTTTAACTCTTTCTCCCGTCACATGTTTTTTATACATTTTCTCTCTCTCTCTCTCTTTTTTGCCTTTTCTCCACACTCGTGCGCAGCTGTCTGTCGGTTTGAGGTTTTCTGTCCAAAGGCTGGAAGATGCTGGACCCAAGATCAGCTTCGAGCTACAGATCCACAGGTGACACACCCACCCAACTCTCACCCAACCTCCTGCACATACTCACACACACGCACACACACAAAGAGCTGTTTGTCTTCCATCTGGGACATGTAAATACATCCTGTGTCTGTCCTGATCACGTCGCTGTCTGTGGTTCAATGAAGCTAACCGCAGAGAAGAGATGAAGACAGATGGCTCAGAGGAACTCCAAGGAAGGGACAAGCTCTACACAACATGTTCACTGTTTGCTTCATTGTATTGCTTTCAATACATCACATCACTAGACACACTAGACTGGCCAAGTCGACTGCTAGAGGAATTCTTCTCGGAGGCAGCTGAACATGAAAGCACAGCTTTATGAAGAGCTTTTCTGAGCCTTTACATTCACTCATATCAGCCTCCTGTGACATGTTACCAAATAGACACAGCATATAGAGCACAGTCAGTGTGATGTGTGTTTTGCATCTCATGCCTCTAGACGTTATTTAAATTCCCTGTGAATCTCTCCGCAGCTCCAACAAAGACAACCCCGACAGCAACCCAGTCAGTTTGAATCTGTCCATCGTTGCCGTCGCCGACCTCGAGTTACGCGGGTGAGTCAACCATCTTTGCACGCGAGAGTCCTCTCTAAGAGACAGTGACAAAAGGCCATGTTGTCGTGTGTGCGTCACGAAGACAAAGTTGATCCGGTCTCAGCCCAAACTTGTTGGTGTTTGCAGGATATTGTAGCCCCTTCACACTGTTTAAATTTGCGGAGCCTGTTTATATACAGATGGAAAACAGCATGAAAACACAGTTCTAGAAATAAATTGCAGCTAATCATGAGCACATGGGTTGCTTGTAAGACTTTGACATGTTGGTGGATGCCCATATGCCTACTGACACACACACACACACACACACACACACACACACACTCACACACTCACATCAAAGCTTGGATTCTTGCATGGCGTTGTTTGGGTGTGGTCACTTGTATATACAAACAGAGGAGGACCTGGGATGAGAGAGACGAGGACACAGGAGTTCCTGTGTTTGTACTGTGAATCTCTCTGACTCAGCTGTGTCTATCTAGCATTTCAAATATTGCATTTGAAATTTGCTCAGACCTGATGAGACTGTGCCCACAGCATAAACATGTGTGCCCACTTAGGTCAGACGGCTTTGAAATGTTCAGAATGGTGTCATCAAATGGAGCTGAATCAACTTTCAACAGGAAGTCAGGAAAATCTTTAAACTGGCTTTTAGGGCTTTATTTTTCAGTGCTGACAATGATTCTACAATTATGGGTAGATGAGTGTTTTAACAGCTCAAAATGTTTTTTTTTGTGTTTTAATTTCTCTTTTTAGGGAATCTAACACAGTTTCTGGTCAGCACTGTCATAGAGGTCTTATCTAAAACACGTGTCTTTGAGGTTGTGGTTAGTGATGTACCGGACTGCATTATATTGAGAGGTGTTTCTAATATTTTGGCCAATCCATTTATATACATGAGAAGGGCAAAAAACACCCCAGTACGACACCATCACACACTATGACCTCAATAATAAACATGTAGTAGAATTATTACCTTTATGACAGTGTCAGCAAAAACTGAACATTATGAGCTTTGAGTTAGAATTCATTGCAGAGCTGTTGGATTGTAATACATCATACAGGTGAACCTAATGAAGTGGCTGGTTTGTGGTTATTGGTCTCTGTAGTCAGTGGTTTATAGTTTCAAAAGTATGACTGAAGTTTAACCAGACCAAAGTTACGCAAATTAAATCGGCATGTTCCAAAGTTATTTTAGTTTTAAAAACGAAATTTGCTCTCTGTGATCAACTGAGGCATGATGGAGGGATGCAGTCTTGTTACACATGTGACACTGCCTACAAGAGACAACCAGACAGTAATCATCTGCCACAGGGAAAAAACCGTTTAATGAATGGTCACAGTCAAAAGTCAACTTTCATATGGGCAGTGCATATTATATTTAGATGGACTTCCAAACCTATCGATGTGTACATGCATCAGTGTCACTGAGCTGTTTCTCCTCTCCTCAGGGTGTCTCATCCCTCTCAGGTGGTGCTGCCATTCCCACGCTGGGAACCCAAAGAGAAACCTGTCAAAGAGGACGAGGTGGGACCACAAGTAACGCACATCTATGAGGTAAATGCTCACCTTAAATTGAAAACACAGCCGGGCAGCTGGAGGGTAGAGGTGGAGTCAGAGATGATGAGATGGAGAAAGTCAGAAAGCTGGGTTGTTTTTGTCGTTGCTGGTCACTGTGCAGAGATGAAAAGAGCAGAAAAATAGGTGTGGAAGTTGTAAATTAGGCTGCAGCAAGAGGGGGGCTCTGTGAGGTGGGGTAAACAGTAACACACACACACACACACACACACACACGGTAAAAACAGTAGCTCTATAAAGAATTCGGATCCGGCTGATCAAAGGTCTCCAGCTCAGGAGTAATTACTGCTGTGAAGGCGGGAAGGAGAGAGGAAGGAGAGAGGAAGGGGGGAAACACAGAAGGGATTGGGGAGCAAGGCATGGAGGGAGGAGGGATTGTTCTCAAGTCTGGACACAGAGTAATGAGTAATAATCATCGAGAAGAAAAACGAGGTCAAACAGAGGTGCAGACAAACAGATAGAAGGGAGGGAGGATGGCAGACAGACTGGCGACAGTTTACAATGGGGTTATGTGCATGTGTGCGTCTGTGAGCCGCACATGTGACTTCTTTTTGTTTTAACGGGACGGCCGCTTCATTGAACCGGAGTGCGGCAGTGTCTGGCCTGTCCTGCAGCTGATAATGATTTTCATTTGCGGTGCTTTTCCCAGTTGGCAGCTGCTTCGAGTTAGAGGGGACGGAGTTTTTGCTCTTGCATAATTCCTGCCCTGGAGCACCGGGATCATGTCCTGTTTGGATGACTTGCCTCAGTGTTAATGACCATGTGCGTGTGTGCGCACGTGAGAAAGAATATGGGTCGGGGGTAAAAAAAAAATGAAGATTTATTGAATTGATGGTTCGTTTAATCTCATTATTCATTTATACTAATTTTGATGTGGATTGATGAGCCAGGTGATGCTGTAGGTTTTACTTGTCTTGTGTTTCACTCCCCAGTGATTGAAGACTGTAGTATCTTCACTAAAACACAGGTGGCCTTGTGTCATCATCCCACAGTTATGATAACCTAATTATAGCCTCAGTCACTTGAGACCTGCTGAAGACAGAGGAGAGCACAAATCTGACAACTTTCTGGGTGTTTTTTTTTTCTGTTCCCTGTCTCCATCTCTAGCTCCATAACTCCGGTCCCAGCAGTATTCAGGATGCCGAACTCCTGGTTGGCTGGCCCTCCCGCTTCCGTGACGAGAACCTGCTGTATGCCATGGATATTCAAACTGACGGACCAATTAGCTGCAGGACGAACACCAGCCTCAACCCGCTTGGCCTTAAGGTAACATGACAATATCTGAACATATACAGGCTTATGCATGCAGACACATATTCAAAAACCCATTTCAAGACTCAAATACAGACATATTGCCTGTTGTGGAAATATTTCTACCACTAATTTAGCTTTCTTACATACCTATCAAACCACTGGACCTACTACAATTTCAGACTTTTATTTATTATACTGTTAGTGGCTTATTCATCCGTCCATCTCGCCGTCATTTATACCGCTTATTTAAGACGTAATTGTACCAGTTGTTCTGGCTGCTCTCCATGTTCTTTGCCAGTTGGCTCAAATCAAATGGGATGGAGTATTATGCTTATTAGCAGAAATTAGAGCTGGAATAGTTTCCAGGATCTATGATATCATCCGGAGAGTAATTCAAAAAGAAAACAGGCAGTTATTTCAAAAAGTAGATAATTATGTCAGAAAGTCACTGTTACAAGCTGTAATCATATATGAAAACAAAAGAAGTCGGATACACAGCGTTTGTGTGTTTAAAGGTCGGATTATTTTTTATTCTCTTCCTATTTTCTTCCTGATTTGGTGATTTCCAATTTTCCAGTGCGCACTAGACTGACTGACACACACACGGGGTCACTTCTTTCATCTGATAGTGAGGAGTTTTGTTTAATACAGCAGCATCTTCTCCTTACACTGAATCAGTAGCATTGGTCAACTAATTAATCAATCAATCAATCAATCAGTCAGTCAGTCAGTTGTTGCAAAATTAAATTATTACTATTTTGAAAATTGCTTCATTGTTTAAGTAATTTGTCTCATATCTGGTCTTCAGTTTTACAGCTTATCTTACTCTCTTACTCTCAATAAGTAACTGAACAAGCTTGTGACAAACATTAGTCTTTATGTTTCAACATTTTAGAGCTAAATGATCCATCAATAAATCTGAATATATATATATATATATATATATATATATATATATATATATATATATATATATATATATATTAAAATAATCAATAAGCTCTAGGTCAGCTCACTTTTCTCTCACCAGTCGATTTCATGAATATTTTTTTACTGTTTTGAGTCAGTCAAGCCGCTCTCACAGTCGTCTGTCCAAAGCCAGACTATCAAAAATAATTCCAATATCTAACAATTATCTATCTGTTTTCTGTGAGCTGTAATTGAGGGCATTTGGCCTGCAATCATTAAAATAAAATCTCTTCAAATCCTTCTTCGAACAGAACGCTTTTTGATCAGACAGCTAAATGTCACATTTTTTTGAAGCTGGTAATTTGGTTATTTTATTATGTCTCTTAAAACAGTTTAATATCTTACTTTACAAGCTTTCTTAAGGCCTGTTTTCAGGTCCAGCATCTTCATCTTCTCATTGTCTGTCTGGGCTGCATCAGAGCCCAGGTGGACTACAGACCTCACTAAACCATTAATAGGTGATAATCAGTGTGTTCTTCTTAATAAAGACCCAAACACATGTGCTGTAGAATGAATGTTTAAAGATAAAACAGAGGACTACAACTCTCCTGTTCTCTGCTTTATCATCTCCCATTTGGAAAAAATTTGGTCAGACATTCTTGTAAATATAAAAGTTTAACTGGCTGAACACATGAGATAATTTAAATCAAATCATTTTTTATCATCTTTTCATTTTAGGTTAATTGTTTCCAGTTGAGCAGGTGAAATACAAAAAGTCAAATACTGACACCTCTCTCTCCCTGTCTCTTTCAGATCTCTGCCGTCCAGGACACGCCTGAATTATTGGGTTTTTTGAGGAACACCAGCGCTCCTCATCAGCGCCACAAACGAGCCGCCGGTGCCGCTCAGAGTTACAGCGGTAAAACCTTGGTGAGCCTCACGTGCATGGACACTCTCTCATGAAAACAAACCCACTGTTCGTTAGTGATTCAAAGGTGTGTGATGTCTCTCCGCTCTCTGTTTCTTCTCCACATCCCTTGTTGGTTGACAGAACTGCACCAACATCTCCTGTCTGAGGATCACATGCGTGGTTGGCCGCTTGTATCGTGGGCAGAGCGCCGTGGTCACGATCCGCTCGAGACTGTGGGCGCATACTTTCCTGCAGGTCAGTGTATCACCTGTCATCTTGAGATTTTCCTGTTGTTTATTTGTTTTACTTACTTTATCGCTCCTTTTATTGGGGTTTTCATTGTGCAACTGAACTAAGGCTTGAAGGTCATTCCTTCACCTTTGTAACAGCCATTAGATCCATTTCCAGTTCAGGTGCTTTGACCATATCACATGATCCCCATTAGCCAGTGGAGTTTGCCCATTTGTCATTGAGTTGTAGATGTTCAAATTATCATGTGATTGGTCAAATGATGATTTCAAATAATAATTTTATTTCTGTCTTGCAGCGGCGTAACGACCCCTACATTCTCAACTCCACTGTGTCCTTCATGGTCACAGCCATGCCTTATCGTGTCCAACCCTCCAGCCTGCCTCATCGCACCATGTCGGTAAGTTGCCAGCAATAACAGCAGTGTGTGGGTTTGTGTCAGGTACTAACTGAGAAACACGAATCGCTGACAAACACCTAACTGTGTCTGTCTGTGTCCTGCAGATGGGGACGCTGGTGTTATGGGGGACTCCCGATGTGTCGTTTGCCGTCCCGCTCTGGGTCATCATCCTCGCCATACTGCTGGGGCTGCTGGTGTTCGCCATGCTAACGTTAGCCATGTGGAAGGTACACACACATGCACGTCATCCATTATCCTCAGCATAACTTGAGGTAGTTAAATTATCCATGACAACACTAATGGGTTAATGTGATTCCCTCAGTGTGGTTTCTTTGACCGGGCGCGGCCACCAGCTGACGATGACGTCTCGGACCAGGAGCAGCTGACGTCTGATCAAACGGGGGACGCATAAGACAGCGCCTGATTGGAGGGCTGTGGTTTGGGAGGGACGTGCACCTTCTGAGTTAAACCAGATCCGAGATGTGTATCTGTCGGACCCTACATTCCCTGGGTGGAGGTCTTCTACCTCTCTGCTGACTGAAAGGACAGACTGAAGACCGCAGCACCACACAGACCGGGTCCAAGGTTCAAACCAGAGAAACCAGCGCGGGACCAAAACACATGTAACAGGCTCAATCACACACACATGTCCATTGTTTATCCGTTGTGATGAAGCACCAGATCTGAGGACAGAACAGACTTTGTTGTGAAGACAATGCTTTAAATGTTTCTGAACGTTGCTGAGTGTCTGTGAAAATGAGGCACCAAGACAATTGAGATCTACGCACAAGTGCTTTTGTGAGTCTACGTGTATGTGTGTGTGTGTGTGTGTGTGTGTACTGTGCATATGTGTGTGTGTGTGTGTGTGTGTGTGTGTGTGTGTGTGTTTATTAGATGCCCCTTGTGTCATCCTTTTTTTCAGTTACTGAATTCTTTCTCCACCTGGTTTAATTTATCCTCATTTTTTTCTAACTGGGCTGTATACAGATTTATCTCACACACACACATACAGATGCAGCCACATGCATAAACACATAGGCACAAAGTTGATGTGTATATTTATGAATGTATGTGCAATATTTTGGCGTGATACTGAAGCTTGTTTACACTGGCATTATTTTATTAGAGCTTAATGTTTCCATTGTTTCTGTATATAAATGAAGTGGTATATTAGATATTAGTATTGCTGAACAACAAAAGCAATTGTTGTTGGACTGATTTACAGTGAAGCCCCACCACATAAGTTTTGAAAATGGAGCAAAATGAGTAGACAAACTTATTAATTTAAGTTATTATTGTCTTGATAGAATGACCTTAAGACTTTGAAGAATTAGACCATATCTCCACAGATGAAGCCATGAAGCCCTGCTAGTTCAAGGTTTGCGTGTATCTGATATTTTAATTTTTTTTTTCTAACATGGCTGTCGATAAGACTTCAAAAAATAGCTGCACAGATAAACAGTCCATATCAAAAACACACTGTAGACAGTCTGAGGCCGTGCACATTACTGCACGTACTGTATGGCATTTACCAGTGTGTTTGATGTTGTCATTTGTTAGTCTGATATTAGCGTAACATGCACGGGGCAGGCAGAAGAAAGTCAGCTCATCAGCAGCACAGAGCTTGAAAGTAACTTTTAATGTGTCACATTTGAATCATATTTGGTTTTTGTATTAAGTGTGAAGTTTTATCACAATAAAATGTTGTTTCTTTAATGTATATTTGGCAACTGAACTTTGTCCTGTCCAACAAGTTAGAGAGTGAAGTCATAAATGCATTTGTTCAACACATTTTCCTCAGCATTACAGAGTTCATCATTTACAGCAGCTTCATCAACCCTCAAACCCAACTTTTTACTATCATTTCCTTTTCTCAATACTACTATTGCATTGCCCTCTTGCACTGTGCAGGTTACATTAAATATTAAAAACTCAGAGGACTTCACACATCAAAGTGCTTGGCATATTGTTAAAATCATTCATATACACTTCATATTTTTATTGCATTCTTTGAAAATGTTTCAATCAAAGTACCCCCAAAGACAAATACAGATAGACTTACATATAGCCGTAGCCAAATAGTATCTGAAGCCATTTCATTATAAAATCATTTCTCGTCAATCCTGTCCAATGACATCTCAGTGTTCAAGGCTGACGTCTCCACCACAGAAGAAGAAGGACTCTTGCTCCCCCAGGTGGTGCAGTGTGGAAATAAACCTGAATGTTTTCTGGAGGAGCAGCACAGTCAAGGTGGGACAGAGACCTCTCGTAGTGATGAACTGCTGTTATCCATGTATATTTAGTATACATTTTCATAGAAGTAAAAAAGATAACTCATGGAATGAAGATCTGTTATGAATGTTGAGCAATTAGTTAGTGGAGATACTTTGTTGTTCCTTAACTCCTCAATGCAGCTTCAAGGCAAAGTTTTCATGATGTAACAAGCCAGCAGGAAGTTTTCTTTTAACAGCATCTGTTCATTTATCACCCTTTACAACACCTGTAAGACCACAAAGATGTCTATGAAATTTTTCTACAGTTTATTTCTCCAGTTCTTATTCATGCATAGTTGCATGATTCACCTGCCCTTTACAAGAAAGCACAGGTCTGTTAAATTGCTTGAGTATATTCCTGCTACAAAATGGCTAGGCCAACTGAGAATTAAGCCTCTTGTCACATATCATCTGTCTGTAACGCACAATGGGGGATTGATTTTGTGGAGCCACAAAATGCTTAGTATTGAATTTTATCAAGTGTGTTTTCTGGTGGCATTTTGAGTTGACACTGATAAAGCTCCTGTCATCTTGCAAATTTCACTCTTTCTGCAGCAGCCACAGACTTTACTCCACATACCTGACGTCACAATTTCTTGACTTTCGGGAGATAAAGATGTTTATGTTTCTCAAATATTTGTCAGAGTGGAACAGAGATAATAAACAGAAGTCAGCCTGAGAGTGAGACGAAATGATAATACTTCACATTTGACCTAAATGTTTCTTAAACAAAACATACTCATATCTATTTATACAAATATGTACCAGGTTAAAGGAACAGAGATCATTACAAAGCTAAGAGGGGAGGACACTGAGATGCAATGTTCCTATCAGCTCTAACTGTGAAGATGGGAATTGGATTTTGAACTGAAGTCAAATGAGACCAGAAAAGTAAAAGTCAACACTGACAATGTTATAAGTCCTGTACAGTGTAAGATATGCTTCTATTTCACATAAAGCAAGAATGCACCTTTTGAAAAGTATTATCTGTATAGCATAGCAGATCCCAAGAGGCAGCTCAGATTTCCATCTTGTGCATTAATAATGTCTTTACAAAGGTTTATATATAAACAGCCAGCAGAGGTCAAAATGCTGCAGCACACAGCGATGTGGAGCTTTCCTGGGGCATGAATGTGCATGAATCCGTGCACATGTAGATCAGCCTGGAGCAGATATTAGATTAGTCTTTGATATTTCCATAATTGCATGAATCCAAACACCATCTGTCATGGCTGACTTATTAAACCGCAAATTGTATTATTCTTCATCAGCGGTGCAACTAGAGACCAGATAATTTTTAAACACAAAGCAAGTGATTTATATGTAATCTATTCTTCCCTTCAGCTGAAGGTCTGTGTGCAGGTTCTCAACATGATGTGAGGCAAGAAGGGCAGCCATGCAAAACACATTCAGGCTTTGACCTTCTGCGTGACAGAAAATACTGTGTAACTGAAGCAGTTCAACAACATGTAAAAATTATGCTGCTAATGGGAAATGTCTTTCAGATGTGTACTGAACGCAAAAGTGTTAACCAACAACAAAACCTTTTTTAAAAGGATTATTTATGTGCATTATGTTGATGATGTGTGTTCATCCCTGATTTGTTCATTTTCTCATCCTATAGGTTTGTGCAGAGCACCTGTGATCAGGATATACAAAAGAAATAAGGAAAGATTATTTCTTAAAAACAACACAAAAATAAAAATGATCCAGGCTCTCTGAGGGCAAAATGTCTGTAGGAGTAACCACTGAAAGGAATATTGTCTGAAGGAAATAGCAGCTCATGATATTTATACCATATAAAAATATATATTTTAGCTGGGAAAACTACTAAAGGCAAAACAGCTTTGGTTATTCTACAGGAAGAAATTCTGCAATCACTCTCCAGATAGACCCTGTTTCAGTTCTGTCATGGCTGGTATTCAGAATATGAAAGTTTCTTGTGGGAAATATGAAAGCAGGAGAGCAGAGGTGAATTATCAGTCATATCTGAAGTGGAAACATTTATCACAGTCACACAGCTGACAAAGCAACTATTCGCATACAAAGAACTGCCAAAACACACTTTGTCTGACTTTGCGAGTCCCACGAAAAGAAACACACAGCGTTTTTTTTCTTTAGACTCTTTATTTCTTTTAATATATTTGATCAAATGTAAAATCAAACATTTGAAGTAAAGATTTAACAGTTTCTGACTAGCAAACCTCAACACCATCAAAATAAGGGAACATTATTGATACATACTACATAATGTACGTAGGACATACTGTATCTGAGATTTATCCAACAAACAGACCCAAATTAGAAAATCTTTTTTTTAAAAGTCTTTTACTCCTGTAATTTCCTGTTGTTGTTGGGGGTTTTTTGAGCTGGTGCAAAAGAAAATATCTTAGGTGAAGCAAAATCCTGCATTTCTGTTAAATAAATGATGACATGGGGGGGAGTTTTTGGAAATTAAACCTCACTTCAAAGGTCTGTACATGGGGATCAGTGTTCATCTTTTCCACTGGCGACAAGGTCATACCAATATTATAATGGAAGACTTTGGCTATTTACAAATCACTGAGAAGCTGTACTGTTAGTGTACAATTTATCTCAGACATGCTGTACATTACTTCTGTGTATTAGTTAGACTAAAACACCCCCCCACCCCCATATGACAAAGTGCAATTCCATAGATAACCACAAGGCGGCGCTTATACACCATATTCAACATTATTTAGAAAGGCTCTGAAAAATTACATATTTTAAGGGGCCCAGCTGAAGCATATTTGTGAGCAAAAGAGGTGCATTATTAAAACTGATTCTCTGAATTTAAAGCCCCTGCACACCTGTGGTCCACACAGTGTTTCACCTGATTTGACCTCTTCTCAGGTGAGGGATGACTGCAAGTGATTGGGGCGTCATCGCTCCGCCCAGCCTCAACCTGAGCTGAGGTCTGATAGGCCAGAATAACTGTGTGGGTGTGCAGGGCCTTTAAGTGATATTTCATCATTTCGGGAAATGTGCTTATTCGCTTTCTAGTTGAAGCTCAGATGAGAGGATTGATACCACTCTCATGTCAAAAAGCAGAATCAGTCTTCTCGCCCTACTCTCAGCAAGAAGGCAAAAAATATCCCAAAATGTCTCGAAGCATCAATCCTCCATTTAATAGATTTGTCTGTGTCATAAAGTCATTTCAGGTCTGTGTTTGTAAAACTAACAGTTTCTTAAAGAATAAAATGCAAACACAGGCCCATGCTTGCGGAGAGAAAATGGCTGCGAAGACAAACTGATGAAACAGTAGCTCTACTTTGTAACAGTGAAAAATCTAAGACCACATCATTTTGGAGAAGAACAGTCACTGGGCAGTGTTTAGCCTGAGCAGTCAAACACGAACAGAAGAGAACAGTCTGGGTTTACAATAAAACACCTTTCAGGAGTTAGAAAAGATTCATGGCTCTATTATGATAAAATCGCAGTTCATACTCACGCACACTGTACGTTACGGTGTGCGAGTCAAATCAAATTCAGAGGCCAAATTACGCAGATGTTCCCTAAGAAGTGTAGCACATTCATGACCATGAGATTAATACCTGAACTGACAAAAACGACAGCAGGGCCACTTGATATTGGTGAGTTAATGGAATGATTGAAGAAGGAGGCGCTGTGGCACATACAGTACATAGGCTACATAAGGGTTAGAATATCTATACACACACTGTACACTCTCTAGGATACAATTTACTGTACATGATCAACACTAGCTGGCTAATTAACTCTACAATTCTCTCTTCTTTCTCTGTATAGTATCTCTATCTGTCATCAAAAATAAAGTTGAGATAGTTTGCCCGATGTGTGTTTACATTCCCTGCTATAATGTTTTCTCTCAATGACGAACCTGTCGGACGTGACGCCATGAAAAACAGTCAGTTGATGATTCTCGTTAAATCTAAGAGCTGAGGAACGGGGACACAAGCACACTGCCGCTGGATGCTTCGTCAAAGTGCTGCTGCTCAGAACGCACACATACACGTGTGACTATGGACATGCACATACTGTTTCGGGCCTACACACACACACACACACACACACACACTGTTCCTGAGTATGAACTGTAGGATTTTTATTTTGGCTCTACTCTAAGAAAGAAATGGCATGGAGAGAAACAGCTGTACTCTAACAGGTATGGACTTAAGAAAGACATACCATCATTGTGGAAAATAGGTTTTAAGGGGAAAATCCCCCCAAAAAAACACATGCTGCTGAAAACTAGGTATATATCTAAGGCCATAGTTTCTGTAACAAAAGCAATAGGACAGGTCAGTGGAGCAGAATGGTGCCATTTGTCCATCATTTTTTTACATGTTGAATCTCATGGTGTGTTTGCATTTAAAGTTGCTTTAATCAATATGTTTTATACTATGAATGAGCCGGTTATGTCTAATGCATAACACAGCAAATTATTACCAAACTCTGCATTTTCTCTCAGCTACACAGAGCTATTTAGCATCCTTCAGCTCATTGTTTTGGCCTGAAACTTTCTCTCACCCCTCTTGTCAGGGGTCGACTTCAGGAACAGCTGCCAGTTATTTGAAAAAGCTCTGATAAAAACCCATTATAAATTACCAGCCCAGCACCAAATAGCAGACAAGGTTAGCAACTACCTGGTGAACATGATGGGGATTTTAGCAACTAAGAGCCAGATGGTTCTCTCAGGAGATGGTAGAGACCAAAACAAAGGATGAACTGGACTTACATTCATCAGATTGCAAATGTTGATGTTCCGATGTGTAATTGTTTGCTTGTTGTAAAAGTTTCCTTATCAAATCTAAAAGGTGCCCCCAAGTGGCCAAAAGAATTAATGCAGTTAGGCAAATTTGCCAACTATGGTTTATATTGCAGAATGAGTCCATACATAAATCAGCACAAAAGTCATTCACAGGTATTAAAATAGAAATACCTTGATTCATTCCTATTTGTACAGAAATGCTGCACATAGTAGCCAGAGTTGAAGACAGACATTAACCAGTGACACGTCCTGTTCTTGAAAGGAATTATGAGACTTTCAAAATAAACTATAAAGGTAAATTTGTCTGCGGAACTTCATCAGAGGAATGCACCCATGTGTAACTGCTGTCACCCACATAAAACAATGGTAACAAATTCTCACACACACTCGTCAGTGGTGCAGCAAACAACACATAGATGACTCCATGAATCAGTACTGAGGACAAATTCAGTGATTTACATTCAGGCCTTTTCAGTCTTGATATTTGCAGGTTGTATTGACACAGCTACAGCCACACAAACACACCTTAAACCTGTGCTCCGCCTGACAGCCACACAGAAAAACACACACAGGCACATACACATAGAGACAAGTGGCACAAGGTCACCTGCGGGAGCCCACACATCTGTAATGGTGTGAAAAAAAAAAGTAATAAAATAAATCTCAAAACCTCATCAGACACACAAGGCGGCAGAGATCGCAGCCAAATCAACGGGATGAAAGTCAAAAACATGGTTACCCACTTTGTACACGCTGACATCGGGGTCTGTGCTTGTTCGTGTGATAAGAGGAAAGGTCGACTGGTCTGCATCCAACAGGTTTTAAGCCACGTGACAAAAGGAGATCCAGCTTATGATATGTGACACGCTCGGGTGTCCGACTGCCATTCATACTCAACATTCACGCTGCATTCATTTTTGCTTTCAGCATTGATTGCACTGATCTCATGTGTGATACCACTTATGAAGGTGCTCTACTGTACTTCATCGTAGATATCAGACTTGTGTGAAAGAAAAGGAAAACATGTAAATACGGTGTAAACTCAGCCTATATTACAGTAGTCTGGATAGAGAGAAAAGAGAGGAGGGGGGAGGGGGGACACAAAGCAAACCACATGTAATCAAAAATTCCTCGACGTTCTCTCAACAGTCTACTCTTTTGTTCAAGCACCTTTCACTCCCAGCACTGGAGTGACCCTCTATGCTGATTTTAACCTCCTGAGGGATGAAGGAGGGTTTGGGCAGAGTCAGAGGAGGCTCCTCCTCCGCTCTCTCAGTCTGGTCTCGCTCTGGAGCCGACCAGCGTCTCTTGCGTACTGTGGGTCTCTCTGGATCGCCACATTGTGTTTTGGTAAGAGCAATCTGTCTGTCTGTTGTCACTGATTCCTGTCTTACTTCTCCGCTCCCAGAGACTGCCACCATCGGTCCAGCTCCGTAGATCCCCTCCCCTTGTCCGGGAACCAGTCCCACTCCCAGTGGTAGCTCCAGTCCTGGTCCTGGTCCAGTTACCTGCTCCCTCTCCAGTCTGTCTGCACTGGAAGCCTTCATGAGGAGGCCACTGTTACTGTGCGCAGTGTTTTGACTCATACTGTTTCTGACAGAGGCATCCACATTGTGACAGGAATCAGAGAGGTGACCAGTCTTCAGCTTGGTCCCCAAAGGCTGGTTGTCTGTTAGCGAACCACTCCTCAGGCCGCGGAGGGTCAGCGACACGCACACATCACCCACACACAGCTTAGCGCAGGACAGCTCAAAGAGCTGGGTGGTCCGGTCCGGGCAGCAGGACGACCAGCCCTGGCCAAACACGAAGAAGGGATACTCCACCAGCACCTCCACACACACCTGGAGAGAAGAACAATCACAACGGACACAATTAGCTGGATACAAACTGTTTAAAGCCACAAATTTGTGCATGGGATTATGCATCTTGGATATTATTCTGTTTGTGTGAGCACTTATAGAACAACAAGCCTGAGGCCTTTTTTTTTACATGCACAGCTGGAACTCGCAGGTTTAATACTAAAATTAAAGATGGCTGATTTGCCTTTAGGTGCTTCAGTTTCAGAGTCCTGGTATTGTTCATGTCAGCTCACTGTCAACCTGTCTCTGTCATGGCTTACTGGGGCACTTAATTGAATGGAGCCATCGTTAATGCTGTTAGTAACACCTGTACTTTTCAAAATGCCTGCTGTGAAAAGGGTCTATTGGTGCAGTCTATCACGGATATATTAGTATCACTGCACATCTGTCAGCTAAATAAAAAAAAAAAATCAGGATTTATTTTAAAATAATAAATGATGATTTTAATCAACAATTTCAACAGAGTCTTTTCAAAAATGTTTATGGATTATATTTGTGTAAAAACTTTCTTACCATTCAACACTGGTATCAGTCATAAGAATTCCAGTATCAGTCGGGCTCTGTAGCCCTCTACAAACATGGAGTCTGTAATATTGCTGGGCTTTCTTTCTCTGCAAAATTAATGTTTTTTTGGTCTTTCAAAAGCCAAGGTCTGCATGATAATATGTTATTTTTGGCATCTGGTACACGAGTGGGAGCAGTGTTGGTACTGCTGGACAACAACTGGTGAGTTGGAAAATAATGATAAGAACAAAAAGACTGTTCTCAGTTCTCTCAGTTTTGCATCTGTGATACATTTTAAAGCTTACTAAGCAGCTTAATTGGTGACCATAAGGACGAGGAGAACTGTGCTTATTAGATCAATTGATAAGTTCATCAGTTGATCAGTTTCATTACCTTTAGATGCAAAATAGAATCCTAATTATTATTGTGTGCACTGCTATCACATTGGCTTTTGGCTACTATCACTAGGGGGCAGCAAAGACTTGAGGTTTCAAATTCTATACATAGTGGCTTTAAAAATGTAACTCATGATCAATCATACAAGAATGATGAATGAGGAATATCCTACCTGGGCTTTGAGCTCTCCCACAGAAAACTGTATGATGACAGCGTTAGGACTTTGCCCACTGTCAATACGCTCCACAGTGCTGGAGTCGATCTTTAGCTCACTGCTAATCTCAGCACTCTGGATGAAGTCCTCCGTCTTGAGGTCCTCCACACGCTTCAGCTCCCCATCGGCCAGCTGGATGATGGAGCCTCGCATGAAGAATGGAGGAAGCGCCACGGGGGAAGAGGAAGAGGAGATGGAGGGGGAGGCTTGGATGGAAACAGGGGCGGGAGTGGGGACAGGAGCGGGAGTCGGGGAGGGAGCTGCCATCACTGCAGGAGCTGGGTTGGAGGGCAGGACCGGCAGTGCCGGTGCCTGCGCAATGGCAGGGGGTGGTTGGTTTCCATCTGGACCAAGCGCCTCACACTTGGACAGGGCTGTGGCCAGATAAGCATGAGGCATCGCAGTGGATATTTGAGGAGTAGTGGTAGCAGTCAGGGCGCTGACAGTCCGACTAACCTCAATTTCTGTGCCATTATTGGTGCCACTGACTGGGATGAGGAGGGACTGGCCACTGGGGATGACCAGGTGCTGAGGCAGTGTCGCATGATAACTAAGAGCATGCTGATTTGCACTGGTGATATAGCCAATGATGGGAGGCTGTGTGGAGGAGTAGAGACTGGCTGGCAGCTCCTCGGAGGGTAGAGTGGTCTGGATGACCGTATGAGGAGCAACAGACTTAACCACTTCTGAGGAAGAGAGGGAGGTGAAGGAGGAAGACCTGGACACCGGTTTCCCCAAACAGATGCCTCCTTTCTCAGTCTGGACTAAGGAAATCTTATTTGTGCCAGCTTCACGTTCTGCTCCATGATTGGGCTGAGCTACAAGCACCAAGGAGGTCTGGAGTCCTGCAGGGTTTTGGCCGTATTCTGCAGGCAGAAGGATATGTCTGGCCTCATAGCTCTGGACCTGCTGATGGTTCGCTGGCTGACTGGGAGTTTTCGTCTGTCTGACAACCTCCAATTCCCCATTCAGCACAGCCTTAGCATGCCCCTCTGTTTTCTTTCCAGCTGAACCATCTGCATACTGAACGACCAGCTGGGATGGAGCGAGGGTCAGCGTTTGAGGGAGGACAGCTGTGTGAGGGTGGAGCTGCAGGTGAGTCGTGGGTGAAGTGACGGCGTTTCCGCTGACAGTCAGAGGTGTTCTGCTGTCCAGGTGAATGTACTGGCTGGTGACTTGGGGGGAGCTAGGAAGCGACACGGGAGCCAGTTCTGTGGGAGAGAGACCTATTTGAAACTGCGGGTCTCCTTTGGCGTTGGGGGAGATGACGGCAGTGGTGTAACCGTCCAGGTGGGGACGCTGTCCTATGGCAGAGCTGTTTGGTGCAGAGTTAGCATTAGCGGAGATGATGTGAGAGGAGATGTAGCCAGCATAGGGCCCAGAGCTGATGAACTGAACGTTGGGTCCAAGCTGAGCGAACTGGATTGTCCCGGCCTGCTGCGGGAGGGCTGTGGGGTAAACGGCAGGCAGAGAGGCCAGGGGCACCGCAGACAGAGGAGTGGCCGAGGAGGGGATGGAGGTGGACGGAGAAGAGGAGGAAGTGGAGGAGATGGGGCCCCTCGGGCTCTCGGCATCCCTGGATTTGCAGCGTTCACTGGCTACACTTGCCAGCCATGCTAGGTTCTCCGTGTGGGGACTGTCAGCAACCACTGCAGCTGGAGGTGTTGTTGCAGCCACTGCCACTGGCCTCTGCTCCAGAGCCAGGATCTCACGCTTCTTTGGAGGCAGGCATCCATTACTCCTCTCCTGATTGGATTTCATTTTGCCAGGGTGTTCTTAATATTCCCAAGTCGTACTTATAAGTCCTTCTGGGTGTGTCTTTTTCTCTCTCCTCTACGCGATGGTTATGTGCAGGGGCCGGCCTCTCTGTGTGCTGTGCAGCTCCGGCTCTCTTTGTGTTCACTGGTAGACAACTCCAGGTCTCACACCAGAGAAGATGGAGTCACTCCAGCCCACAAAATGAGCTCCATAGACTTCATGGGGAATCATCTCTGATCGATCCACCTCTTCCACGATGTCGGCAGGAATCTGATGGCAGAGAGAAGCTCTAATTAGAGACTGAGGTAATATGAAATTAAATTCAGAAAGTCCAAATAATAAGATATACAGCAACAAATCTCATTAGTCTCATTGCACTGCAGAACTAGCTCAGCAAGCACAGCCTTTGTTTTCAAACCATATTCACAAAATGTTGCTGCAGGGCTGCAAATGCAAAACAGCAAACACCAAAATACTTCACTCTTAAAAATGTCTCTGTTTCCATGTTTGTGAAAGTGTTGTTCTCTGTTTTGCCACAAGGTGGTAGCTGGTACTACAGCATCTGATCCGTGTTTGTCAAATGCACTCGAACATGTAGGCCATTCTGTGTACATGTTTCTCCATGATCAACCTCTTAAGATTCCCCTCAAGGATGTACACACACTAATCTGTCAAAGCTCAACCAGCCTTTCCATGAATAATGATGGATGACACACAGGAAAGTACAGTGCAATGTTGTGTGTCATCATTTACATAACATGGGAAAGACTCTTTCATGTTTTTGAGACGAGGCAAGGAGGTTCCTGAACTGCAGTGTTTGTGTGTCTGGGTGTGTGCGTGTGCGTGCTCATGTGTACAGGTTAAGTGCATGTGCATTGCTCTCGGCTGTTATCCTGCTCCAGGCTCTAGGGTAAGAAAGCAGAGCAGAGTGAAAGCATAACAGCACAGACTAACAGCCTCAGAGGAGCGTATGCTTTTGTCTTTGTTTTAACACTCCCCGGCCTTGTGTTGAGTCACTTGAGTCAGGGCTACTGTAAATATAACATCCACCTCCAGACAGGAACTCCGGGTCAGTGGGCACATCAGAAAAAAACAAAGTGAAAACAATATGGCTTGAAATTTGATTACAGAACATTCCGCAAGAAGCGTAAACGGGCCTTTGTCTCGATCACTGAAGTGCTTCAAAATATTTTAACAATGGCTTTCCGCTGCACCCCGTTCGAGTGGTGATTCAAAGTTCAAGGGAATACAAAGTGGACAACAAACAATGAATGAGTAGGCCCTCTCAGTTTGGTCTGCTGAGAGCCAGACGGGAGGCTGGGTTCAACGAGTACTGAGACAAGGTAGAAACTGGGAGGTTACTTACTGGAACTTATGATGTTTGAAAGGTAGATTAGTGAAAGGTGCCTGACTATGTCAACAAGCCACAGCAGCTTGCCATTATCTATGTTTGACTGCAGGGCTACCCCAATGTACAGTCTGACATACTGTATATATTTATATGTATGCATGCTCACATAGCTCAAACATGCACACACAAACAATATGCATGGCATCCATTAATTCAACAACATTGACATGCAGCCTTTTGTTTCGCTTGAGCTCATTTTTTCACAGTTTCTTTTTCAGATTGACTGTTCTCTCCTGCAGGCTTATCTGTGGGTCAATGCACAGGACTCTGAGTTGTTCATTAGCCAGAGGCACCACAGAGATGGAGTGTATGACACACACACTGACACATCCATCCATTCATTTTTCTCCCCCTACATTCCATTCAGAGGAGCCGGGCTATTTGACACTGCTAAATTGTATTTTCATATTACAGAGGATTCACTACAGCACAGCCACAGACATGTTACATAAAGACAGAGGGAGGGGGGAAAACACAGAAGGCGACCTTGGTCAGTTCCTATTTAGATGCATCTACCTCTAATGCTGGCTCTGACAAGGTCATTGCATCCAAAAGCGGCAAAAACCTCCATGCAATTCATTTAACCATACAGCCTGGTAGATCCACCAGATGTAACAAAGGAGGAGAGCAGCAGAGCTGGAAACAGAAACAGAAAGAGGAGAGTGAGGGGGAGGAGAGGGAGAGAGGCAATGTAAAATGACAGAACTGTGCAGAAGGAGGATAGGGAGTAAGGGGTGGGGGGGGGAGAGAAGAAAGAAGATTAGGAACCAGAAAGAGGGAGAGAGAATGGGGAGAAGACAGAGTGCTGCTTCTCCTGACCCACATTGAGCAGCGCCTGCAGCATCAGAGCGCCATAGCCCCCGCCTCACCGAGAGATCCCCTGATCAGCAACACAGCCGCCGCTACAGCCCGAGCTACACTGTGCAGCATCGCTCAGTGGCAACAACCCCACCTCAGCAACACCATGTCAACACTGTAATGACATCACTTCTGAAGCAGAAGTACCTCCTATGATTATAGCAGCATCCGAAGACAAAGCCTGCATGCGCTGATTTCCAAATGCCACGCACAAAACACACCGCTACCGTCAACAGATCACAGGTACAACAGGATGCTCTCAAAGAAGGTGTTTTTCCTCTCCTCACATGACCTGCACACAACACTCTCTCTGCACATGGTCACACACTCAGCTCAGCAGCCAAAAGCCTCTCCAGATTTTCTAGCATCAGCCTATTATTAGACACCAACAAACATACAGCCTATGTGATACTATGGGAAACAAAGGGGAGCTCTCAAGACTGTCACAGCCAGACAGACAGCACGGGAACCCTGAGTCGATCCCCTCGTCCAGGACTGTCACCTCTGAGACATGTACGGAGGGATGACAACAGAGGGAAAGAGAGAGGGGGGACAGGCCACTCTCTGTTCCGCTCATCACACTGATGCTTTTCAACTCAGACAGAGTGATAGAGCCAACCTCGCATGTGATCCTCTTTCATACTCCCACGTTAAAAAAACAGAAAAAAGCTGCACAAACCGGAGAAATAGGTTTGTGTAGCCGTGTGTGTATGCCGTCACTGTGCGGAGCAGGAGCGCAGATGGGATGTTTTCATTCAGCCTCCTCTCGGTCGTCTCCAGGTGAGAGACCCCCCAGCGGAGTTACAGCCGCTCTCTTACGCAGCAGTCGCCAGCTCGTCCAGTCCCCCACCTCCGCTCCTTCCTCCTTCGCCCTGAGTCTGCATGCTCCTAGACCCACTTTGACCCACATTGATCCACAGCTTCATAGCAATAACACTTCTCTGCAGCAGGATGATGCAGGGAGGCGACTGGAACAACAGGATTATTTAGTGACAGTGTCCTGAGATGTTGCTTCTGGGTGAAAGATTCCTGCCAAAACCTAATGCAGTGACCCTGATGTGATAAACCTGTTGTCAATGCTGCTATACATCATGTTTCACCTGCTAGACCAGTCATGGATACACAGTGCAAACCCTGTACGGCAAATGGCTATATATAGAAAACAAAAACATCATTATCAATCTGAGCTCTGGTATGAAACAGAGGGGGAGGTACTGTGGGAGACAATATGTTCTTGCGTATATGTGTGATTCGCTGCATATAAATAGGACCTCCCTTCAATCCCCCTTACAAACATAGCAGCTTTAACCACAGAGCAGATCAATACAGTGTACTGCCTTTTCCCTAATACCCAAAAGAGCCATTTTCCTGCCCCTTCTCTGTACAACAGTGATGGCTGTGCCTTTAAGAGGCGGACCTACCGTGTGGCAGACTAAAGCAGACAGTAAGAAGAACAGGCAGTGGGTTCAGGCTGTTTGTCTTCACAATGACTCCAGAGTTCTGCATCACTGCTCGACACACACCGATCACACAGTACGCGAGCAGAGATGTGCACGCAGGCGTCCCTCTCGGCCAGCACCTCCACCACCGAGCAGGGGTCAACGCTGCCGAATCCTACAACTGTGGACGAACGCTGTGGCTGTAGCCTCTGGGGGCTTCACAATGACAGTGAGAGTGCATGAGTGTAGTAGCAGGGCAGAAAATACTACTGTGCCACAAATCAAGAAAAAAAGAGACAACTCCCCCCCCCCCCACCCTCCTCCTCCTTCTCCTTCTCCTCCTCCTCCTTTGCTGGTTAGAGTACTAAGAATAGCTCACCAGTCTCTCCACAGCCACTGCTTGCAGAGCATGTCCAAGGATTCTTCCTGCCTCTCAGTGTGTGTGTGTGTGTGTGTATGTGTGTGTTGGAGACGTGTTTCCTAGGACTCCTCTTCCTGAATCTCTCCTTTGTGCCGCTCTCCTTCTCCTGGAGCCTGTGCTGTAGCTGCTCCAGCTCTGCCCTTCCTCCCTGGACTCTCGGCTTCTGAAGGCTACGCTGCCCCTGCAACGGGCTGATGGTAAAGGAAGTTCCCCCACTGCTGAGGCTAACACCAAGTCCTGCGTTCAAGGCTGCTCCAACGTGTGTTATGCAAGGCCACCAGACCGCCAGCTCCCTCTCTGCCTGGCTGCTTCTCTCTCTCTCTCTCCCTCTCTCTGTTTTTGCCTCTCTCCCTTTCTCCCTCTATACCTCCCTCCTCCTCCTCTTTCTCTCTCAGTACTCCACTGACACAGCTCCTCCCCCAGCCAGCCTCATCAGCCGCATCAGGTATTCATTCAAAAAAACACACTCTACTTGGCTTAGCGCCCAGACTACGCTCACACAGAGTGGGAAGGAGGGGGAGGGAGCAACAGACGGAGGGTGAGGGAGGGAGAGAGAGAGAGAGAGAGAGAGCTGGAGATTCAGAGAGGCTTTGCTCAGACAGACATACTGCATGCATGTGAATAACTGTGGGATATTCACATCGGCACATACATGCAGAGACACTAACACATATGCACAAGCTCAAACCGACAGAGGATTAAATTGTCCTGCGTGTTAGCACGTCAAAGCTGTTTTAATGCACTGCTTCCTTCTTGTTCATTTTCATATGCATTTTCCCTGTAGAGACAAATCTCTTCCTAATCTGCCCTGTGAGCTGCCCTACAATTAGACTCTCTATTCAGCTGCAAAGTGACTCAACCCCCCCCCCCACCACCAGCACCACTCCACCCCCCAGGTCTCCCCCAAGGCCTCCCCCATCTCTTCCCCAGAGATATTTCCCTCAGTGCAGGCAGGCAGCCCTGATAAACACCGCGCCGCCCAGCCACTTGGGGCCCTCCTCACCCGAGGGCCTCCTCCTTATCCTGTACAGCACACGGCGGAGAGAGCGGCGCAGACAGGCGTTTCACCACCAGGCCAGTCAGCTATCTGCTCCTCTGCAGGCAGGAGGAACAGGGTGTCCCCTCTACCTGGATTGACCTGGACTGCAGACTGGGGAAAACACAGAGAATCCAACCGGTCACACAATGATGCAACAAGCCTGGTGAATAGTGTTACAAAGGTCCCTAAACTTTCATCCTGCAACAAGAAGTGAAATGTGCATAGCTAAAGGGATTATTAGTATTATTATTATTAAAGGGATATTCCTTAAATTATTCTTAACCTCATTAAAGTGTTATTTGGAGAATTTCTTTCTTCATCCCTCAGCCCACCTGGGGTTGGCTGGACTGGACCCAACCACTGTGACCTTCACACATACATATCAAAACAGTGAGGTGATAAGATGTGTTTCCCCAGCTGTTGAACCTGAGAAAAAAAAAAAGGCTGTACATGTTCCTTGCCAGGGCGTGACAGCCTCATCTTTCTACTGTGCCAGGCCAATGTCAACCTCAGGATCTGCACACTCCTCACAGCAAATGAATAGGAAGAAACATGACAGGAGCATTACGCCTATCTACAAGAGACTGTGGTTTCCTTGTTTGAATTGGCTCACTGTACGTTGAAGGTCAGAAATAATGTCAGCCAAGTGAGCTGAAATGAGCTTTCCTGTGAGAATTTGCAAATCCAGCTGGTGTTGCATGGAGCAAAATGTTCACTGTGCTGAGTGGATCATGAGTGAGACTGCGTGAAGAAACAACTGTCCAAATCTGTTGTGGCTCCTGTGTCACCTGCATTTCTCCCCAGTACAATACGCACTGATATGTGGGTACAGGGGAACAAGATGTGAAGTTAGGGAATAAGAACGTAACAATCTTGGAACTTTATTCTGTAGACACTTGTTCTGAAACAGGTAGCTTTCCTAAAATAACTACATGCAGTAAGACCTACTGAGCAACAATCTGGTGTTTTGAGTGGAATTTAAGGAGAAATTTGACTGTACTTTAACTACTGGGTTTGATGTCTAATATAAACAGGACCAACCTTAAGAGTCCACCTTCATCGTTTGACATTAGATGACACGTGCAGATTTTAATTTCATATTGTGGAATGACTCTCAATACGGTTTTTAAAGACTGTAGTTTTTGTGTCATTCTCTGCTCGTGAAACTAAAACAGTGACAGGACATAAAGTTGATCATCCTCTACACCTGCCCTGACTGTTAGAGGAACATTCCTGGTTTTCATTTCAGTTGCCTTTACTCAAAAAACCCATTATTACAGTACTCCATAACAACAATACACAGTATCCTCAGTAACAGTATCAGCCCACATAATCCTGCACCACCTCAAGCTGCTCTGAGTACAATGTCGTACCCCATAAGTAGGCCGACTGTACAACATAAAGTAAGCTATGATATTTTCCATCTCCACAAATGCAACTTGTAATTATTTAGCTGCTATGTAGTTTTGCTTACCCCCATTTTCTGCCCCTCAGTGTAGTTATTATTATTTTTATATTATATTATTTAAAGCACTACCAATTCTTCAACACAGATCAGTAACAGTTCATCTTTGTTGACAGTTACAGTTGGTAAGATACTATTTGGATGCTGATTATTGTGGTTCAACCTGACAGAGGGGTTTTTCCTGGACTAGTTGCATGTGCTCTTTTACTCTGAGCACACACACACAACTACAGGCTGTGTTACAAGTGTTACATTCCTCAGTGTGGTGCAAACATAATAGGAGGGAGTGCACCAAACCATGACACGTCCTATGTCATCTTACAAGCGTTCATCATTGAAAGCCGATGATGAGTAAGACTATTAGTGGGATAAATGGGAATAACACTAGTAAAGTTCATGGTTAGTTCTTGCAGCGATAGCACTCTCCCTCAATATCTTCACAAATCAGCATTGCATTATGCTTCCATTCCTCCATTTTTAAACACACAGATGTCTCCACACACAGCCTCTCACTGCTCCCTCTTACTCACACACTGTTACACAGCAGCCTTCAGCAGAAAACACAATGGAAACTCAAGTGGGCTCCAGTTGCTGCAGGTTATAGCACCGCGTGACCTTTACCGCAAAGCAAAACACAAGTTCCAATTTAAGTTCTGGGGGAACTTTTTCAACCTCCTCACAAATCTGAGGAGATGAATCATATTACCTTGAAACCGTTCAGTGTCCGGCACAGCAATTATCCAAGCATCATTATCCACTTTGTGTTCTGCATCCTCACCATACGCTCAATGGGGTCGAATGAGCTTCCTCACATGCAGCAGACATGTCCGGACATGTAACACTGATCCTCATACACACAGAACAGGGAAGCGTGCATGATGCAAACTGTCACATATGGGAAGTAGGAAGCTGTTTCCCATGGTGCACTATTGTTTGCATTAATGAACTCATCATTTTCAAAACATTTCCAGAAACATCTGTTCAAAGCAATTAGTGAAAATGTTGTACAGTTTGAGTCAGAATTTAGAGTTGGTGATGGTTTTATATTTTAAAACAGTGGCGGAAAGTACACACATTTGTAAAAGTCAAATTCTACTTTTCTATTACATAATAACTGCGCACATCTGTGTGGGCATGTAGGGTATTTAAAGTTGATCAGTTGAACAAAGTTGTTAAAGCTGCACCTCTAAAATTAGGGAAATAGAAGAATAAAGTTTCTTAAAGATTGAAACTTTGAGCAAAAGAAAATTAGTTGAGTAACGATTAGTCAATTGACATAAACATTTACAGTAACTATTTAGTATTTGATTATTGTTTTCATTGTTCATTTGAATTTTGAAGAATCTCCAACTACAATAAAGACAAAAAACAGGCAGGCAAACAGACAGTGATCTATGAAAGGCAGTTATTTTATTTACAATAATGGGGTAGAAGATTTAAAGATGTACCAAATTATCAGATGCTCGTCAAGATTAGATAAATACCCACAAAAACTGACCCTTTGATCTTCAGCCATATTGTTTTTTTGTTCAATCTGGCCAGCATCTTTTCACATGCAACAGTTTCCATCATCTGTTCCCCCCCGCATTTTCAGTGTAGGAGTTTATGGCTCTTTCCAACATCTTAAAATCAGAAGCCATTATTTATTTATTTATTTATTTATTGCTCAGGCAAAACAAGACATCGCCTTGGATTCTGTGAAGTTGTAATTTTTTTCCACTATTTTTAAAAAATATATACATTTCATACCCAAAATGATTCACTGATTCAGCGGGAAAAAATAATCGAGCAGATTAATCAATAATGATTGTTTTCTTTCTTTTCTCTACTGGTAACCTGATTTAACTGAAAGTGACATAAATGAGTCAAAGTTCACCTGAAATTCTCAGCTGTCACCGACGAAATCATAGCCTTGCACAAACCTTGTGGCCCTTTTAGAGAAGGGAAGGACCCCTCAGAGGCTCTCATACGGTTTAAGAAACTTTAAATAGTCTGTCAAACTATTTAGTTAGCGTACAAGTTGCCTTATGATGATAATAACATAAAATTTCAAAATTGCACATGCACAAATTTAATTTCAGGCTTCCTGTAGGCCCTCCCCATTTGAGTCCCTGGGTAAATCCATTCCCCTCACCAGTACCCTTTTCAAGCTGGACAAAAAAAAACAATAACATATGGCTTTTGTCCTCAGTGGGAAAGGGTATAATCGCCATTCATCCGGGTAAAATGACTCTGCAGTCGTCACAGGTATTTAACAGCTCCAGCTTCAGTCGGTAGTGATGGAAACATGACACCCAGGTGGACTCATACATTCTCACATCTTTTGCAGCACAATGCTATGACATCAATTGAAGTGCATTTATTGTTTTTTTACAGCCTGGAAACAATATGTGAGGGCGACATAATTTAGTCAGCCTTGGGTTTGAAAGAGAGACTGAAGAAAAAGATATTTAAAAAAGTAAACATAACATTTGTGTCTGGCCTCAGTGCTGCTTTCTACTGTTTCCAGAGGTTCTTGATGTCAAATGTGGTACAAAATTTGTCTACTGGCAATGGGAGAGGAGCCAGTCAGTGGGTTTAAAAACATTAATATACAGTGGCGTGAAATGGTATAATGGAAGAATGACAACAAAGCTTGAAGAACTAAATTTAAAAAAGTAAGCGTTGGAGCAAAGTTCAGGTTGTGCAAGCAGCCAATGGGAAATACTATGCATTAGTAATAAAGAGGCTGGAGTGCAGAGTGTGGGTGGTTGGATTAAGAGGGCATCTGGTATCAGAGCGGGAGGTAAATAACCCCGGTTCGGTCCTGTCTGAGAGCAGCCCTGTCTCTGCTGAGGCGCGCTCCCGCTCAGAGGGAACAGCGAGCACTCCGCACGCTATGTGGCGAGAATGTGAAAGCGCTTGCTGCCATGGCAACAAGGCAGCTCCACAGTCTCCAGTCCCCATTAAGAAAGATGGGTGGAAACGTGGCTGTAGCTCAATGGTGGTGTAGCATGACACGCTGAAAGAGCCTATTGAAAGCCAGTGAATTCAGCAGTTAATGAAAAGAGCAAAGAAGGGACAGCCAATCCACCAGGCAGGTGATACTGACCTCACCTCTCTATTTGGGTGCGTGCACTTGTGAGAGGTGTGTGAATATTGCATCTACTCAGTTTCTGATTGGCAGGTATAGGACACTTTGGGCTTGAAATCTGTGAGAGGTTGCTGTTTTTTCCCAGCGCTAATTACAAAAGAGCAATTGTCGAATGCTGACAAGACTTCAAAGTGACCTTGAGCAGAGTCCGTGGATTAAAAATGTCTAAAGCTGAAATGAATGACGAGTGAGTGAACCCAACAAATGTTCTGTTTGAAATAACTAAAGAAAACTGTGTCCTGTTTACTTTATGGTTATTATGAGGTCATTGTCCTTCCCTCATAGAGTCCGAGAAATGGCCATAGCATGTGAAAAATGGGCTGTGATATATTCTGTTTCTTTCACCTATATAATTGTATGGCGTCATTTCACATCACAGAAGCCAAGTTTGGAAATGTTTTGTTTAGTCTGATTGTTTCCCCTGTGCAAAACAACTGCAACATGATTCATTGTCGAGGCAGCGGCTGCTTGATGTGAGGGAGTAGATCAATGATTTCATCAACTTGTTACATCCAAAATGACTACTATTACTGTCTTCTACAGATATCTTGCAAACAAATGCACTCAAAACTGTGAGTGCTAAATCTTGTTTTGATGTCACTTAAGATAATGCTCTTCTCACATGACAGCCTGCGGATCATTCAAATGTCACTTTTCTCAGTCAAATGGATGTGGTTTTACCGTAGAGCAGCTTTAAATTGAAGTTTTTAACTCTAACATGTTGAAACTCTGCATGTGGTGAAAGCCAAATTCAGCAGAACAAAACAGATTTCATCCTGAGTCCAAGTGCCAAGACTCCTTTCATTCAGCTGAAAATAGCAAGCCACTGCTTACGCACATCTCCAGAACATAGTTTAGGCAACTAAAGGGTTGGGTGGGGGTGATTTGTGGAGGAGGAACACAGCCACTGAGTTTGTTCAAACACATGAACCAAATGAATCAGAAATACATGATTTGGCGTCAAATCATGTGATTGAGCACAATGCATGGTCAGAAAGCAAAGTTACTGTTCAATTCTGATCATGTTTTCCCAAGATGTCCACCAGGAAAAAAGCAAGAAAACTACCTTAATTAGATCTGTTGCATTTCATGACATATACGTCACTATAGAGTACAAGATACAAATAGTCAAAATGGATCCAAGCTGTTTGTTTTCTAAGCTCCTCATTTGTATATTCATGCGAGGAACCCAACCATCATTGAAATGACCTCAGTGACCTCAGTGAAAGCCAGCCCACTCCTCCCACTCTTGGAGTAGGTTCAATACCAGATTCCCACAACAGAGGGCAGTATACAAACTTCTTTGATGCTCTACATTGATCTTTACAGGTCAAACATCTGTTTATCTCAACATTATGTTAACTATAAGAGTGAACTAATGTTAGTCTGCAGCCACTCCCTTTATCACATTCAATGCTTTATTTCCAAAACATTCTGTGCTTTAAGAAATCAGACAACAATGATAAACAGAGATGAAAATGTAATGAATGAGAAGAGGTTATAAATATTGTACAGCTTGGATTCTGTGTCATAATACAATATTCACTTTATGCCCTCCAACAACTACCAAGATGAGTGAATGTAGAAATTCAGACAAATAAAGGTAATATATCATCAATATCACACATTATAGCCATTTGAAAATTGAATATTTTGTTGCCTCAGTACAGTATTTCATATATGTTTAGATGCAAAAATAGGTGACAGTGACATGTCTTACAGATGCAGAAAGCAAGAAACAGTGAAGTTGAAAATGTGTGATGTTCATAGGTTTTTCACTTTTTGAATCATTTTGATCTAATTATCAAGTTTAATAAACAAACTTTATTAAAATACATATATATATAGGTCCACATCAAGGCCACATCAAATCACATGAATTCCTTTTCATGTCAGAAGCTGCTAAACTAATCAAGTTAGCCTTTAGCACGACTCTGCTGCTCTTTCATTTCACTATTATTACATTTGGTATGTACATGTGGTATGACAAACTCAATCACTGAAATGTTGGAGAATCAAAGTGGGTTTCTCGAAAACAGGAAATAGGAAGGAAGTTTGGGCCAATTCACTGAATTAACTATGTGGAGTACATGTCACCATCTCTGTTTTCTAGGTTTTGCAAATTTGACAGCATCATTTTTGTCCAAAATGTACTAATTTCTATGCAACTTTTATGTTGTATAAGCAAATTTCAAAGAAAGAATTTGGGGTGAAACTAAACCTTTTTTTTACTTCTCTATATGTGTCAGAACAGACACCTCTTTAGTTTCTTTGTTGACTGCTTGTTTTCTCTACTGTAAAAATTCCTGAGTGTGTTGTAAATAACACAGCCGTTGCCCGGCTGATGTATTCAGCACCTCCTTAGTCCAAATCAGTGGTGAAGTGGAAACATGGCATCTCATGACATAAGGGAAACATGGAGGAGCCAAAAGGGGACAAGTCGCTTTTGAGATGATACAAGCAAACATATTTTCACCCTTCAGTTTGTCTTCAGACTTACTGTATGTGTGCAGCAGATGCACGTCAGACATCGTGTTACCCTGAAGCAACATTTCCTAACAAAGAGAGAAAAAGCTGAGTTTCTCTGCAGCAACCAGCGCAGCCTCCATGGTTGTCTTGACAACTGAATTCAAAAACACAAACACGCAGAAACCTAATGTTATGTCATAGAAACTGGTATGAATGCTGTTCCTGCTCCCCCTCGACACACATACACACTCTCAGTCTCTCTTTATGCTTCTACATCACTCATCCTGAGTTTGTACTCGCCTCATATTCACGTCTATTTTTATACCAGGAAAATGAACTCCAGCACAGGCAGAGTACTATTCTGGAAAATGAGTTTATTCATATCATACTCACTCTTGTTTGTTCACTTTCCTAGAAATTAGTTCATTCATAATGTATCGGTGTTGTAAATGGTAACACATCCACATGATACAGTGCCTGTGTGATGCCCTCATTTAATTTCAATAAGCTTAGGGACTGTGTGAAAATTATTAGGGTAAGATGGGATGCTGACTTTGATTAACTTATTGATTTACTTTTGTAAATAGCAAAGCCACCAAGAACACTTATGCTCATTTTCCATAACTTTCATAACTTCATGAGTCACAAACCATGGCACAAACAAGTGTGTCCCAGCTGTGTGCATCACTTTTTAGTGTCCCCTGGAAACTGTTTCTGTTGTCATCTGTGCTACCTGCAGCATTTCTACTTGCCTGCGTAATGTGTATTTGCAGCACATTACTGTATTTGTCATGTTTTCTCACTATCCAGCATGTTTAACAATGTTTTGTTAATTTGTCTGTGTTTTCTTTACCATTGAGCAGCAGGACCACAATATTGGACAGTTATTTACAGCTGTCTGAAGTGACTGAATGAGCCTGGTTCAGGTAACAGCTCAGATGAAGAGAAAATATAGATTTGGTGTGAGACATTTTTTAAAGACCTTCTCCTGCTCTTCCAAAACAATTCAACATAAAGAAAGAATACACAACCCTCCCCTTTTTGACTCGCTGCCATCCATGATTATTTTCACATAGTCCCTTATAAATAAAAATGTGCCTCCCATGAATCAATTTTCAACACTAATTTGAGATCACTTAATGTTATCCATATATGGCATTATCAGCCCCAAAAGTCCTCAACAATTACTAAAATTTGAAACGTATGCATTTTGTCTCAGTTACCATCATCCCCTATGACACCTCTGAGGTTAGAGCAGGCGTTTGCATCCCTCCCCAGTCAACAGGTCTCCTCTTAATCAACAGCCCTCTCCACTCCGGCAGAACCCAGCCAGCCTGTAATTACTGGCTGCACTTGAGAGGAATACCAACAGGCAGAGACACACAACAACAACGCTGAGCGGCACCTCAGCCCACAGCGCCTTTCCACCACTTCAATACACCTGGAGACTGCTGCTGTGCGTGTGAAGAGCAGCAGCCAGGTGCCGTTTTGGAGCATCTAATGAAGGGATAATGACATGGAGGACACACATTGTATCATTCACAGAGAATATTTTATCCCAGTTGAGCCCAGACTGTTTACCTCGTCCCTCTGCCCTGTACGTGGCTCCATTCAGACACTGACACATGGCTGTCAGAGAAAGCTGTGAGCCCTCCATGCTGCCTGTGGATGACTCCCTTGTTAAAGGAGCCAGAAAGGGTGGCAGGAACTCAGGCTGGACACCTCACCAACTCGATACCGTATGGCATGCCATGTGGCAGCAAGGAACTGGATTTGTCAAGCATGGCATGGAACAACAGACAGAAAATAGGGGGGAAATGATTTGAATTAAACTAATGTTTTTGTGCATTCCTTCACATCTGAGTTCACATTCAGGTAACATAAAGAACAGAATAAGTCATTTGATGGATGGCTTGTAAAAAAAAAAAAGTAAAAAAAATCTCACTCAATTTATTTTCACAGTCAGTGGTAACAGAGGGAATCAATTCTAGCACCGCTATCATGAGTGCCACATTAGGATTCCTATTTATAGACACAAGGATGATAATTACTGTGATTTACATAAATTATTGGCGCTTTTAATAATAACTGATTGCTTTTTTGTTAATTCACTACGAGGGCTGTGAGGTTTATGGCAACATTAAGTCGTCTCACACAAAACATCTGTCATACATTGTAGTAATAAGTGCTCCCTTGAGCTTTTCTGAAAAATCATCCTCCTGCACCTTCTCTGTGGATACGAGCCGGAGCATGTTGATACAAAAATAGATTACAAACATGCCTCAACTCCAAATACAGCTACACTCAGTCATCAGTATACAGTGCAGTAATGGAGGTGGGTAGTGTCTGCCCACACTTTTTTTTTTTGGTCCTCAGTACGGCCCTTCACCGCTAAGAGTTATATTATTCCATTGCCTACAGTAATGGCATGGTGCACGGCAGCAGCATGTGGGGGGGTCGCTCTGTAATCTGGGAGTACCATCTGTGGCTGTCAACTGAAGCTGCCACTTAGTGGGCCTAACAAAATCACCACATCAACACTTGCCAACAATTGGAGCTTCAACAGTCCTTTCCAAGTATATGTCACATGCCAGAAACCTCAAAGAATGGGAGAAATGTCTGGAAATAAGTTGATTCAGGACTGACCCTCACTTTAGTACAGAATGGTTCCTTTTCCATGATCGACTTGCTGTGATGTTACATGAGTGTCTCACACACACGCAGACGGATTTTAAAAAGTTGTATGCTTGTGACAGTGCTGTGGATTTCTTCTCCATGAAGCATTAACCCAGGCAGGGTGACGTCTGTATGACCAACAAATATACACTAGGTGGAGACAAACTCCTGTAACCAACAAGAATGTGATCACTCTGTTCAGAAACCTAACATGTTCTCAATTTTAGCTCCAGGTCATTAGTGTCTTTATGGATTGCAATGATTATGCTACACATAACTTAGTATTATATATCTAACTGGAAAACACCCATCCATCAACCTTTTCTCAAAGAAATTACAGTGAAATATATAAACACGCTTGTATCATGGAATAAAGTAAATAAACCAAGAAAATAATCTGTGAGAATCTGTTTTACCTGTGATTTCTCATATTTAGACTGGCATATGTTTGTGACCTCAATTCAATAAATACCTATATAAAACATTCTTAAACATACTGTCTCACCATGTAGGGGCAAAGTGTTGGATGGGAATACATACTAAAAGGAAAATATACAAACGGGGGGTAAAGAGGAGGGAAAACCACCGTAGACTATTAAGTGATTAAGGCCACCACAAGTTTCCAGAGCAGCTTCAGGGCACCTTTGCATAACTTCTACAAGAACACTGGTGGAGACTTTTCAAAAATAGACTTCCTTACTGGGTGTTAAACAATGGTGGAGAGCATTGTCTAAGCTGTCAGTCCAAAATCTTCCACAGGACTTTGTTTGAGAACTTTTTGATGATTCATAATGATGATGCGAATCATAACCTGTGGCCTTCATTGTCAGCAGGTCTCAAACAAAGACCTGTGGGAGATTTTGGATTGACAGTTTAGACAAAGCTCTCTGCCATTGTTTCACACTATTGTGCCCCGTATGGAAGCATTTATTATGATTCTCTCCTCCTTCACCACCAGTCTGTCTCTCCCTGATGGGTATACTTTTAATGGTATGTGGAATTCTTTCTAATTAAGCCTTGTCATATTAAAATAAAAGTCTTACTGTTTACAACATGAACCTATTACAGGAAGTGAATACAATGGCACATTAATCAGCTAATTAAGGTCACACAACATGAAGTCATTTAATTAGTATCAAAACATTGTGTGAATTATCAAATAGCAGACTAACTGCTAAAAGACAGACATCTTAAACATGCAGGGAATTAGTGGTTTCATTTAATCTTCTTAAATACAAAAAACAGTTAATCACATAAAATGTGTCATACATTATTTTTTCAGTCACACACATGCTGAGTTTCAGAGTAAAGGAAGAATAACTGTGGTCAGGTTTACATTTCCCTTTGATAAATTTAAATGTGCCTTAGAACCAAAGTACTTCAGCAGCAGAAAAAGCTGAACATGATGCGTCACTGCAGCAAAGATGAAGGTCAACAACTCAAAAATGAAATGTCTGAGCAACTCTTAATACAATGGTGATGTAAAGAGATACTGAATGTATAATCTCATTAATGCATGATTAGAGACTTAAATACTGAGTGATACAAGTCATTCGCCCTTAATCTGGAAGAGTACTTAAAAAGAGGCAAATCTTGTGTTAATGAAAAGGTAGCACGTACCATCATTTTTTCCCGTCTTCAAAGGAGACATCAGTTTGGCACAGGAACAGATTCTGAGTGCAGCATGTAATCATACATGCAGAAATACAGTATGTGTCTGAGACAAACCAAAACCAAGTTGTAGGGAAATAAAATAGTTCGTACTGATGTGTATCAAACTCTCTGCGACCATCCTAATGCTCCTGTATGTTCTGACGATACCTTGACAGGACAATGTCTGAGTTGTGCACGCATTTCTTTAAAAAAAAAAAAAAAACATCACACAGTGCCTGCTCAGCATCAGTGCTGGATTCTCTTCTGGGCTCTTCTGCATCATCTAACCCTGGAGCGCTTGACAACAATTGTACCAGCTACCATATCATATACAGTCCTGTTGTGCTGGAAGAACAGAAGTGTGATGAAGGCTGGGAAAAAGAAGGCAATTGAAAAGTTCTTGTTCAATGCTCGGACAGTTGATCTGTAGAGGAGACAGAGACAGCGATTACAATGCGTACAGGAGAGGAAAACTGGGTCGCATTCATTCTGAAACAGCTGAAAGATGATGTTTTAAATGATCTACTCACGCAGACAGAGAGACATTAGTTGCTGGTACAACAAGCACCCTGTTGGGTTGAACCAGAACTGATGAGTCGCATGTAACAACTCTGAGTCCAATCAGAAACTTCCCTGGAGTGGCTCCTCCTGCTCCCCATATGCACACAATCTGAAGGGAGAATGATACACATGCTGTCACTTAACTGCAAGGTGGCTTTTGCCAAATTTACAGAGAAACAGATGACAGTTAAGGTTTGGTCTAACATGAACTGTATTAGTAGCTGGATGTTTGAGAATGTAGAAAACCTTGCTTCGAGTGCTCACCTCATAAAAACATACTAATATCCGATACACAAGTGCAACAAGCATCATTTTCTGTAGCTCCTCCATCGACGTGTCCTCATCTATTTCTTCCACTATGAAATGCATGGCGAACTTGGAAACGTCCCTGAAAAGCAAAGGAAAACATTTCTATGGTATTGATATGAAGTTTGATTTTGCTTTCTATGGTTTTGTAAGGAATAAAAAAAAATAGGGGCCTAATCATCATTTCACCACCACTACATAGAGACACTAGATAAACTTACTTGATTCCACTCAGGTGCATAATACTGATGATTATGGTTGCTTTGATGAAAAACAATATGAAGAAATCCACCATCTCAGCCAGGAGTCTTTGGAGAGGTGAAGGGATGCTGTACTCCCGACCTGGTGAACCAGGTAGGTAAGGTACATTATATATCGCCACACAACAACATTACACCCATATGTGATTGTTGAACATGTCATTAATGTGAAAACCACTAGTAGATATGTTGCTCTAATGGTGCCCACTCTTCTAGGGAGGTTTAGAACGGGTTTCATGGATTTAATCTTATTTGGCCACAACAGTAGGTACAGACACACAGTAGCTACACACGATATATCATCTAAATGGTTTAGTTGAGGCATCAAAACTACTTGGTTAGGTTTAGAAAAAGATCTCAGATGCATTGTCCTGTCATGAGGTGGGTGTGTCATGTAGTAAGCTTGCTGACAGACCCTTATCACAGCACCAGTGGGTGCATTACAGAAAACTGACCCTCGACCTGATCCTTATCCAATTATCTCTGCTGATATCTCATGAAACGGCCACTAGTGTCACTCCTACAAAGTCTATTACTCACTTACATCATATCATTTGATCAGTTTATCCTCAACTTTTATTTAGTTTACGACACAAAAAGATTAACCTGTAACCTTTTTGCTTACACGTGAGGATATGTTTTGTTTTGCAGCCTGCATCACAAAGTCTATTCGGTCAACTTGTTAATCTATGTGAACCACAGCACAGACCTTGACACACGTGATCAGCAGAGAAGCAGCAGAATGTACCTGGTCTCGGTGCGTTTCCGTTCTCCTGCGGCAGCTGCTGAGGCTGAGCGGACACCGCAGCCCCGCCTGCCGCCACACCTGGCCGGCTTCTCGGGGAGGGGACGGCAGGTGGATACGGCGACAGAGGAAGACCAAACGTGCCGTTGTACCAGCTCTGGGGGTTGATATCAGGAGGCGATGTCGACGTTCCGCCGACTGACTGTAAATAATAAGGGCAGGACATGGCTGACGCCGCCAGCCAGCTCTGCCAGTTCGCATAGCCGCTGTAGTACTGCCACATCCACGCCTGCAGCTGCTCGCAGTACTCCGCCGTGGAGCGACTCTCCCCGCATCTTTTCTTACCTTCGACATCCTTGTGGTTGTCTGTTCTTCGGGTAGCCTCGTCAGCGAGTGACTCCACTTTGTTAGCAAGGGGTTTGTTCTTTTCTTTATCGACTTCCATGTTTGTGTTTTCTTTGTCAGCCATGTTTGATGATGGCGGCGCGTCACGTTCGACGTCACACCGGGTCGTTTCATCTGGAAGTCAAAGACAAGATAAGTTTGGATGGACATTGCGTTCTTTAAAAAAAATGTGTTTGAGAAACATTTTGACTTAAATTATAAAAAAAAATATTTTACTAAAGACAGACAAACTCTCACAAAACTGTTGTACATTTTATTGTACATTGCTCCCCCCCTTATTTGGATGCAGTGGTACTGTCCAATCAGTGCCTGCTTTTACAGGAATTAGCCGCAAGGGGGAGGGAGTTCTGCGAGATGGAAGCTGCAGTGAGATTATAACGTCTGAGGTCCTCAAGTTCACATTATGTAATAATTCAAATGAGCAAGCGTCACAGCAGACAGATATTGTTACTTTTGGACCTGCAGTGATTACAAAACTATTAATTAGTACTTCGGCTGTTAGTCAATGATTTGAAAATTATCATAGCTCAGTTTTGAAAACAATTTTAATTATTTATTGCTCCCAAAATGGATACTGGTTGCAGCTCCACTTCAGTCAAATTTAAGCAGTTTGAGACTTCACTTTAAGTCCTAGTAACATTTGTCATTATGTTTGACATATTATAGATAAAACAATTAATACATTATGACCAATATATTTTTAATTTTTAATGAGATAAAAATGAATAAATATCAATAAAGATCATGTGCATAGCCACTGGGTCCTTTCAAGCAGTGAAGTCCAACTAGAACAATTTATAGGAAGTCACCAGCTCATGGTGTGATTGTGTTCGAAGTATAAAACCATTTCAAAGGACTTATGCTTCTTAACGTCTGCATTCACACACCACCCCAAGAAAGCTTAATCCTTAACAATGGGCTATTCAGAAACCTAAAATGAGTTTGGGAGAACTGAAGGTCATTTGCAAACCCTCAATGTTATGTTTATTATATAATGATTTTTTTAGAGGATTTTAAGTTTTCATAAACATTCATGTATAATCATGTTCCCAAGACATATGCAAAATGCCTTATGCCTAATGCGTGTGCATGTGGCATGCTCTTATATAATGTGGCACTCAAGACAACGAATCAGCTTTTCATTAGTCAGTCCTCATTGTTGCCTGCGCGCCACCCGGGGTCACAATCTTTCACTAAAGCCGGGAAGTCTTTTGGAGAATTTGAGCCTCAACCTACTGCCCCAAAAAACCCTAATTAAAACAAATTATGTGCACTTGCTTGAACTCCAAGTCTGTGCATCCAAGACAGGAGACCTGGCACAAATGAGGTCACTACTCTGACCCCAAGCACGGATTTGGCCTTCCGACCCCCCATTCATCCACATAAGAGGGTTGTAATATTAGGACCTGTTGATTTTCCATGTTGGAACAAAAGGTCTCTGTAAAGCCTCATATTTAATAGCTTGGAATAATTACTTGATGTTTTAAAATTGGCAGTGATAAAGGTTAGATTAACTCTGACATGCCTACAAAATCTTGGCTTAATTGAAATTAGCACGTTTTAAATTAAGGTCAGCATTATTATTTGCTGAGACTAAAGTCAGTTTCAGGTGATTCGCTTGGCTTTGAAAATATGAACAGAATCTAAATCTTAGTTGCTTTAATAAAGTTTCAGCTGCTCCAGCAAGTGTGTACTAGTTTTAACAATCCCTCCCATAAGGAGCAATTGGTCCATTGAATCAAGAGAACAAAGAGCAAACTGACATTTTAACCCACAGAAAATGTGCACCCCCAACAAAGAACTCCTTTCGGTTATATTCATGCACAATCACACACACTGAAGTATCACAGTTCAGACTTTATTGGCATGTTTGGCAATAGCTCAGTGCATTTGGTGTCAGAGGTCCAGGCTGAACAAGGCCGATGTAGAACAAAGGAAATTAAGCCGCTTTCTCGTAAGTCCTCAGTGAGACGACATCATCCATGATACATTTCTGTGAAGAAAGGGTCAAACGTTAGAAAACTTGCATTATAGTCAAAGTTTATTTTAATGCAAACATTTGGAATTAGCTGCTCAATTACTCACAGCTGTTAGTTTTCCATCTTGAATCTCTCGTTCTAGTGTTGTTTTCTTTCCATCCCATGTTTGCAGCTGCACAAGTTTGCCATTCTCAAAAGTGATGACAGTCTGAAACAAATGTTGGATTATTATAAGCACAAAACAAACTTAAGCATCTATGTTTCTGAAGACCAAAGATGAGTTACCTTGGTGTTTCGGCCGTCTGCAGTGGTCTCATCAAACTCCTCATTCAGCTTGAACTTGATCTCTGTGGTCTTGAAAGTGCTCTCAGACTTCATTGAGATAAGCCCAGCATCATCCACGCTGATCACCAGGTTCGGTTTGGCCATGTTGCCCATCTGGCGCGTGGCAAAGCCCACACCTGCAACACATCAGGCTTAATGAGGAGATGGTTGTGGATGTTGCAGCTGATGCTTAATATGAAACCCTGCAAGAAAAGTTTGCATGCTCCCGAAGCTCCCACCGTTTAATTAGACCCATAATATGACCCAGATCTCACCGATTGCCTTCATGTATTCATCAAAATTCTCGCTGGCAGTCAAAGTCCAGTTTCCAACAAACTGCTCAACCATGATGGTGAAGATGAAGCTCAGGCTGCAGCACAAACACAAGATACTTCACGGTCTCCTGGTTCAATGCGTGAAGCTCGGAGAGAGACTGAAGCACAGGCTCAATCACATATTTGAAGCCTGCGCACACACGTGTTTGATTCAGGGCCACCAATCAAGAGCAGGTGTCTGCGGCGAGGGGCGGGGCTCTAAATCAGGTTTGGATGGTGCGTTTGATTGGAAGGAAACAGAAGTTTAGCCCATAGTCTGCTGACTTCAGCATTCAATGAGGAGGTGGGAAAAGTGCTGAAATGTTTTGATCTGATAGGATTTGTTTAATAGGTGGTTGCATGTTGCTCGTGGAGGAAAGATGCAGACACAGTTCATATTTCTTTACTTAATTGAGCAACAATAACAGACATCTTCAGATAATGCTTGATGCATGATGCAAAACACATAATTCACCTCAATATGAATCAGACACAATAAATATGTTATCGTGTTCATTTAAAAACTGCCATTTAACAATAACTGAAAATGAGTAATTAGCTCACTAGTCGTCTTCTAATGCATGTACACTGTGGTTAGTCCCTGCATCTAAATAGAAGTTAAATTCTATTTTAAAAGCTTTACTGAAAAACTTAATTAAATTTTTTTTATGTAAAATTTACAGACTCTTACAATAAAACACAGAGTTAATGTTACATTCGGATGCAGTTGCAATGTCTTTTCACACAATTACAACACAATTGTTTAGATTTTTTAAAAATAACATGTTCTTGTATATCTGTCTGAAACTTACTCAAATTTATCGCATCATGTTGTGCCACCTAATAGTCAGTCTGAGTAAATAGTAATAGTGAAGTTTGCCAGTAGATGGCGCCTGTGAAAAGCAAATAAAATAGTTCTCATGTGTTTGATGCAGTCTGTGGTTTATATCTGAGAATTTTCAGAACAGTTTGTCCAGTAAATGTTGACTGGATCTACAAATTAAAGGTGAACATTTGTCTTTGCATTTGTGTTACTTTTTTATGTGTATTCCCAACTTTATTAGAGCATGAACAAAGGATTTACAGTTTGATTTCTTGACACTTAAGAATTGCAAGAGGTAATGTATTAAAAGATTCTCTGACTATCAGTGTAAGACTGCCTATACTGTATTACAGCACTGTAGTTGGAAACAATTATCAGTGGAATGTGCAACTATCAGACAGTGGTGTACTGCCTCCCAATGGATTCAGTGGCGCATTGCAGCAGGCCTAATATTTAGCCTTTTAATTAAAACAACCTAATGATGCATGTGAGAGTGAAATATAGAAGAAAAAAAAAGGAAAATGAAAAGTTTATCCTCTCATTCTGAGATTGAGTATCTATCCTAATCTAGATCTGTATGATAAGACAACATGTCCTGAGCAAGTGGTCAGCAAGTAAAGGTTCTACTGCAAAGGAGATGAGATTCCATTTATTTATGTATTTATTCATCACAAATGTTTATCAAATGGTAAAATGAAGAGAAACTACAAATCCCTTTTTCAGCCGAGTTTTCAGTTGAGTTGGTGTAAGTGCTTGTGAGTGCTGCCGATGAATGTCTCGAGGAGATCAAAGTGGTGAGGAGTCGACAGACAGAAATGATTGGAGATGCTCGGAGCAAATCAGATACAGATCAGATGAGTGCCCTGTGACTTACCTTCTCAGTGGATTAAAATGGATTGAGCTGTTACGTCTTCCTCCGACAGCCTCCCACCGTACAATACTTTCACATCTGAGTCTTAAGTGGTGCTTTATAAAAATCATTTGAAACTGAATTGTCACTGCCTGTGAGTTATGCAATGGTTGCTGAAGTACTGAAAGCCTGCAAATAAAAGAAAGTGGTGAGGTTTAAAGGTGAAATGGTGCAAATATCTGCAACAAGAAACAAGCTGTTACTTCTCTGCTTTAAGACAGTAGATAAACGATGTCTGCAGACAGGACATGAGCTTCATGCAAGCATGCATTTCTATTCTGTCAGAGTCCAGTTCACAGTGGCAATAAAAATGCATCTGGGTTGTAGATGATGGCATGTGGCACCAAGTAAGAACCTTTTTGTTTCATCATAAGCTGAAAATAGTTCAATCAGAAATAGCAATGCTCTTTTGATTATATAATAAAAAAGGCAAATATGGAGCCGCTGACAGTGAATATGGGTGCAATGAAATGTCCCCCGAGAGTCCATTTTTATCCTCTTCAATCTACAATGAAATCACACAAGAAAACATTTTGTTTGCACAGTGAGTCTCTGTGGCACCAGGTTCTGCATGCCATCATAATTTAATCCTTGCATCTCTAGCTTTTGAAGGAGATGCTCAGTTTTATTAATGTTAACTAGTCTGTCTAGAGCATGTGTGTAACTAAGGTGACAGCTCTTTTGAGGTGTATTCACCCTTTTATCACATCACATCTGTGCTTGATGTATTATGCAAAATTAGCCGTCAATATGAAACCAGAGAAACTGGAATCAACTGACGTCATATAGAAAGACCTTAATGAGGCCGTCACATGGCTGCAATATTTGATTTCATGGTCCAAATGCATTAATTATTCATTCACTTCAATGGCAGCCAGTATATGATGTGACAGTCAAAGAGGCCGGTGATATATCATGGAATGTTGTTTACCATCCAATAAGCCGATTACTTGTTGTTCTGTCACCCGGGGATTTTCTGCGTACATACAGGTGCCATCCAGCAGGCGCAGAGCCCATCTAATGAACATGAACTCTCGCTGGCAGCCACAGAGAAGTCCTTTCCTCCTGGTTTTCATCAACACTTCAGCCCCCATTGATGGGAGAACAGTGGCCATGGACAAAAGCTGTATATACTGTACAAACACAGCTCTGAGCGGCAGCACACTGACTCATTCTTCAGTGTGTGTGAGAACGGAGGGGGACCCCTTTCAGCTCCTTTGTGTTGGTGTCTGTCAACAGTGTAGTTGGAGGCAGAGCCCATTGTGGCGGCCAGTGTTTCGTATTGACACAGGGCCTCGCTCAGCTTGTTCCCAGGGTCCAACCTGAGGACTCATGAATAATGGAGAGAGGATCCTCAGGGCCAAGGGGGAGTTCGCAAGTCTGACTGGGCTCGTTACGAACCTAAACTACAGCTTTATGTGCCGGCAGGTAAAACGTCGGTCACGGCTGACCATGTTGATGGTGAACTTTGCTGTAGCTCCCTGCAGCCAGTGATCTGACGCAGATGATCTGGTGCTTCAAAAACTGCAATAAATAAAAAGACCACAAAACATTTACAATCACATTTATTCCCAGATGATGAAAGTCTTTTTCACTTGAATACATTTGTATTGTATTCATTCCTTCTAAGCTTAACTGTCTTTTCTAATCTGTGGAAGCCTTTATCCAAGGTAAAGATCTGAAAGACTCTCATGTACTGTAGCTGAGACATGACCATAATCTGTTTAGTTTTTGAACCAAACCCCACTGATGATTCAATCATTATTTGGAAACCTCCTGCTGGCTTGTCCACGAACCCAAAACAACGTGTTTAAACTGATGCATCTGAGTCATGATTCTTGTTTAATTGAAATGTTTTTCTTGCCATCTCTTGTGCTGCATCAGATTTTAACAATAAAAAGACCAATAAAAATGCCACACCGTAAAAGCAGAACAATCCCAAAGTAAACACATTAATTTTAAAGGCCTGTTACATTTATGACACACAAATAAGATATGTTCATGTTTGATGAGTAGGAGAGGGACCAGGCAGAATTGGGTGTGTGCCACAGCGTCACTTCAGGTCTGGTTCCCAGCAGGTCCCGACCATCTGCTGAGAGGCTCACACGACCTGAGCGACGTGGCCTCTTTGCCTTTCTACACGCCTGTTGGATGAAGGGGAACCAGAGGCTGGGGTGGGCACCAATCGCTCTGCCCAGCCAGGATGAAGAGTGTGTGTGTGTGTGTGTGTGTGTGTGTGTGTGTGTGTGTGTGTGTGTGTGTGTGTATGTGCGTGTTCGTGTGTACGTTTATTTCTCATGTTGTCTTTACACAGTGTCATCGTGGGGACTCTTCTTCTTTAGTGGACAAAATGCAAATCCGCATAACATAAATCATAAATTTTAGGCTGAACACTTTGGTTTCCAGAGAATAATTGCAAGCCAATGTAATGTCCTCTGAAGTGATGGAAACATGACTGTGTGTGTGTGTGTGTGTGTGTGTGTGTGGCAGAGGTCAGCGAGGTGCCTCTTGCCTGTGTGCTTTGAGCTTTTTCATGCTTCCTGCTTTGATCTTCTCTCTCATCCCTTCATCCCACACGCTCCCTGCGCCTCAGGCTTCTGGTTTGCAGCAGGGGGGGGGGGGGTGACTGCCTCTCACAGAGACACTGCTTGTTCTGTCGGTGCAGGGAGAGGTGCGGGGAGAGCTGCCCGTGGGGGCACAGCCACCGGGCGCAGAGGGCAGTGGGAGGAGGGTTCACCAGGAGCTAAAGTGATGCATACAGTACAGTCCTCCGCTCCTCTTTCATGCTCCCTTAGATCCCCCATCAGTGGGCTGGAATTCTTGTGTGAAAAAGAGCTGCCACAGTGCTTAGAGGGTGGCCTCCTGACCCCTTACAACATGGGAAAGTGCATCCCTCAGCTGGTAGTTATATAAAGCCTGCCAGAGTCATGAGAATCCCTGATAAATCATTCAGCTCAAGGCCTCTCATGTCCGCCTGTATCTGACATGGAACGATTATTTTTCTATGGCTCAATATAATGGGTCCCTTTCTTCTAAACCATTAATATAGGCTGCGTTCAAAGTGTTGCCATGTAATCAATGTGACAGGAAGTGATCGTTGTGGGACAGCATGACACTTGTCATGTGTCAGAAAACATGCTTTTATCCCCCGTCCTGTGTCCCCTCCGAGCCTGATAATCCTCATATAACCCCTCACACACACAAACACACGCAGTCCCACCATTCCCCACCTGCTGAGCCCAGACTGGGACACACAAAAGCAGAGGCACAGAGCAGAACCCCTAATTAAAGATTAGATAATTGGATGGGGGGTGAGCACTTACCTTCATTCAGACATGTGGTAAGTGTTAGGCTGTGACAATTAACTCGACCATCTCAGCAGATGACTGCACTTAATATTTCATGACAAACTTTGAGGGAGGGGGGTTTTCACTGGGGGCTCTGCCATGGCAGCTCTGCAGCCAAATAAACAACACATTCGTCTCTTTCAAGACGATGACAGAGATCATTGATATCTGTGTCATCTCCCAGGTAAACTGACAAGTGCTCTCTAACCTTTCCTGTCAGGTCAAATCACGTGGACATATGACTGTGATAGTTTGTAGTAGATGCATGTAACATGAGTAATGTGCCGTTTTCATTTTTTTGGACAAAGACTAAGACTTGGAGAAAACAAGATGATCAGTGATGCAGTAACATGGTTTTTGTGCAATTAAACATATAAGCCATGGAAAGATTCTCCAAATACAGAACATACTTTTATTGTTGTCAGCACTTTAAAGACTTTAATCAAAACTGTCAGACACAAAAGACATACTACATAATCACCAGGACATTATATCTTCATATGGATGTGATAAATGGGGGGGAAAGGAGTGGGAAAAACCCCCCAGAAAAAAACGTACAAGCCATGTGGATTACAGAGTGAAAAAATGTATAGGGACAGATAGAGGTAAGGATGGAATTAACAGTAGGACTCAGTGGGATTCTGATGCATGTTTATGTGAGTGGGAGAGAGAAAAAGAAAGAGTAAAGGGGCTGTGCTAACAGGCTTTCTGCAGATCACTGGCAGTTTGACTGCAGTGGAGAGTAATGGGGCTGGCAGGGCGGAATCAATTACTGGCCACAACAGATTTTCCCACAGGTCGGAGCTTGGGAAAGCAGTACTTTACTGCAGCACAGACAGCTGGCACAGAGCATCCACTGGGAAAGGAGCCGGCTCGCACAAAAAAAACAGCATTTCTTTTTTGATAAACTTGTGACACACCATAAATTGACCCTTTTTTGCTTCTCTGTTCTGTCTAAAAATATCAGTTGTTATACGCACAGCTAATCAGGTTTTATTCCGAATTGCATCAGGCAAATATAAAATCTCACACAAGCTCCCCCAAACAACCTTGGCCAAGGTGTTTAAGATAACTCATAACGTGATGGTTGACCTTCACCTACTCTAAAACATAGATTTCCCATGACAGTGACAAATCACATCTTGTACAACAGAGAGCGCACACACACACACACACACACACACACACACACACACACACAAAGCAGAGACAATTAATTCTGATTTTCTCCACCTAGACTCGACTAATAATTCATATGGCCAGTGACCATGAGGTTCCCTTTGCATGATGTAAACCAGGAGATACATTTCAATTAGTGCCCCAAACCCCGCCCAACCTTACTCACACACATACTTGGACACACACACACACCATTGATATGCAAACAATGTTTTTCCTGTGGCAACACAATGTGTGGCCTTAAAAGTAGCCCGCTCCGTCGTCCTCCTTTCTCTGTGTGGACATCACGTGCTGTCTCCTGTTGCGCTTATTTGGGAACCGGTCTTGTGATCTGCCTTCCCTCTATTGTGGACTTGCACAAGTTAACTGGTAATGGGCAGCGTACTGTTAAACCCTATGGACAATATAATTGTTAGGGGTCATTGTCAGGGAGTGTGCACCATTGTGGAGAAACTAATGAAATAGATTTTTATTCATTCAAGAGTGACTCGTCCGCATTTTTCTCAAAGCAAGCACATAAGGTAGTCCGTATCAGAGTTCAAAGTATTGTTCCAATCTTTCCTAAATGCGGTTCATGGCCTGTAATTGACTCTGAGCCCTGTAATTGGCAGCCGGCGCTGAGATCCTGGTGTCAGTATTATGACCTGAGGAGCTGTCTTTGGGGGGAAAAAAAGAAAAAAGATTTAAACAAAAACTTCTGCTAAACAAAGAAACAAGGAAGTCAACATATCCTCCCTGGCTTTACCTATCCAAAAAGCACAGGGAGAATGGATGCCAACAAAGGCAGGAAAGTAAAGAATGAGAAGGCGGGTGTATTACGGTCAAACAGTGGGAATGGGTCTCAGGCCTAGTCTGGTCCCTGCCCAATATAGCGTCTGGGTGCTGGAACCAGGGGGGACGGGCAGGAAGCTGTGGCCCATAGGATAACATTGTTGTATGGAAGTTGTCTGGGAGACATTTCCCTCAGTCAGACAAGCTATTTAGGACCAGCATGGGTGGCATTTTCTCTGTCTTACATAATGAGTCTTAGCTCATATATATATAAATGCAGCAAAGTAACTTTTTACATGCACTTCCACTCTATTTGAATAAAGCATAGGCAAGGCATGATCTCAAACACAGAGAAAAGCCCCCTTCCTCCTCACACACGCACATACACA